>PVHX01011218.1:0-26582 GCA_004024805.1 Geosciurus inauris
TAAAAAAAAAAAAAAAAAAGAAAAGAAACAGGTCAGGTCATAGAACAACAACCAGTGTAGATGAAAAAAGATATAGTTATGGTACAAAATAGTTCACTTTTTTGAAGAGGTGTTTTGTCAAGGCAACTTGTTTGCAGCCTATGTTACACAACTGAAACATAGGTTTCATAAAATAGTACTTAATCTTACAACATTATAATTTTCAAAAAAATTCTAATTGCTTCAATATTTAAGACCCACTTAAGACCCACTGGGGCCTTAAGTATAGAAAGTTATACACAAGACAGTATACATGTAACACCTGGCATTCCTCTGGATAGAACTCCCAAGCAAGACCAGTTTCTAATATTCTTATTCTCTAAGGACTAATTAAGAGTAGTGAATTAAAAAGGTACTTTTATCCTTGTTTGTCAAACAGGATAGTAAAGTATGTCTAACAGCAAGAATTTTAGGAGTAGAATATAAGAATGCACGTCTACCATTAGTGTTAGTGGATTCTAAACCATGTTCTCTTTAATTATAGAATGTTACAGTTTTGTTTTATGTACAGAAATTAAATAGTCAGTAAAATATGGTGAATCTTTTTGAAAATAATATCCAGTCCTGTTATTTTTTTCTAGCCTTAAGTTTATGGGCATTCTTGAACATTGTGAATTGGAGTTTAGAAATACTAGTCCTTAGACAGTTACTATGTAACTGTTTAGTCATGTAGACTAACTAGTTATATAGTAAATCTCTATGTAGAGTTATTACATAACTCTAAGTAATTCCTGATTTGGGGACATGGACGCCTTTGAGAATTTGCAAAAGTGATGGATTGTGTACTTTCAGTAGTCCATCTGCTTATTCACACACTGAAAATGTTGCGTACAGTTGCAAGGAAACCATGGATTTCTGTTACACTTTTATAAACTTCTGAGAGCTAAAGAGGGTAAGGACCCTTTTTAATAATATTTTTAAAGATGTTTTTTGCAGATCTTGGCCTAAAAACCAAAGTTGGATCTTTATGGAGAATAGTTCTGTTTAGTTTGAATCTGAAAAAAGAAATCACATCAAAGATCCTCTTCCATGTCATATTTAGGAAGACCACTTACCACTATTATTCTTGAGCTTTTGTGAACTAGGGCTTATGGAAATTTATAAAGTACATTTGGCCAGTGGTGATAAAAACAATACTCCAAATTCAAGTTAATTTAAGGTTTAGAATTTTAGTCCACCAGAATTTTTATGCTCTGAACTTAACATTCTTTAAAGTGTTTTTTATGCCTTTCTTCCCATCATGTTATAGAAAAGTGTTTTTTCTTTTTTTGTTTTTGTTTTGATTTGTGTTTTGTGGTGCTGGCAATCGAACTCAGGGCCTCGTGCATGCTAGGCAAGTGCTGCTCTATTACTGAGCTATAACCCCAACCCCTATAGGAACGTTTTCAAACAGTGCAAGGTTGAAGATGTTTTTCAGTAAGTGCATATCTACCACTTCTATTCTGTCATTAATATTTTGCTTTGTTTGCTTTACCCTGTGTCTTCATCCCTCTGTGTGATGCTTTTTGTGCTATTATTTTCTTGGTTTACATAAATGAGAGTTACTGCCATTTGTTTTCTTTTGTGACATATTTATTTTCTGTGTATTATTAATTTCTCCAAATTTACATCATATAAAATATTTTCTATCAGTGGTTAAAATCCACAGGATCTCTTTCTCAGAGCAGTTTTCTGACCATTTATCTCCAAAGAAATAATCTCAGGATGCCAGGCTATGTGAGGTATTATATAATTCTTTCTAAGGATAATTTCTTAAAATTTTTATTGATTTAAACCTAATATCAAACTGATTTAGAGGTTTTATATAATTTATGGAAGGATTCTGGGTGAAAAGTTATTTCAGAATAAAAGATGCAATTATTTGAGATCTTTCTTGACTTAATAAATAAAGATTTTGAGTCTCACAGCTGTACAACTGCTGGTATACAATTGCTATTAAAAACTTCCTTTGTACTTTTCATCTGATACATTTTTGTTTTCTAGCCTTTTACCTTATTTACTCCATTATAGCTCTAATAATAAAAACAATGATAGTGGATATATGTAGAACGTCTGCTTTATAGCAGGCCTAGTGTGAGAACCTTCTCTTCAACAGTTTCTGATTGCCGTAGCAGAGGAAGTACTATCTTTGTTTTATAGACTATTCATGGGATTGTTTGGCTGGTACTTGGCAGAGCCTGAATTCATAGCCAGGATTGTTTAATTGCAAAGCTTGTGCTCTTTCCGCCATGTGACTTGACTATTAGCTGGTTCCTTGTTCTCTACATGGCACCCTCATGTATCTTACTGACAACCCATCTTGTTTCTGTAGGTCTTGTTCACCTGTTTTTAAATTATGTGCCAGCACTTTCTTCTGGCTATAGTAAATCTATATGCAATAATTTGCATTCAAATTTGAAAACAATAAATTTCTTTTCCAGAGTGCCCTTATGCCTGCACAGTTGTTCTTTAAGACAGAAGACGGAGGCAAATATCCAGTTATATTTAAGCATGGAGATGATTTACGCCAAGATCAACTTATTCTTCAAATTATTTCACTTATGGACAAGGTGAGCATAACTTTATGTTGGTAGGGGACATGTTTTTATTTTAGAAAACTATGGTTTAGTATATATAGTGCTTATACAAACAAAAGTGTTTATCTTATTCAGTTGTAATCCTAAAAATCTTTCAGTAATCTCCACTTAACCTTAAACAAGCATAATTATTTTTCTATACTTTAGAATTATTCTTGTGTAAAGCTTCATGTGTTCTACAAAGCCGTTTTTCCAAATTTAAATTCTCACATTGTCAGATTTAGTAATTTCTAGAATGTCTATTAGATCTTTAAAAAATAAGAAGACATCCCATGCTTGTCTTTGGCTTTTAAAGGAATGTTTCCTTCATTTTTTAAATTTTTTAGATTCTAAAGTACTTTATATCTATAAAGGAAGAAACCTTACTGTTTATTGAAAACTCATCATAAATTAGATAAAAAATTCGTCATACCATCAAAAATTAATATATTTATTTTGATATGTTTAATTCATTTAGTTAACTTTATATTAAGGTTATATATTTATCGTATTAAACTACCTTAATAGTTGTCCATAAAACTTTTTGTTAATAATCTTTATATTTGTTTAAAGTATTTTATCTTTTGATCTAAAGCTGTTACGGAAAGAAAATCTGGATTTGAAATTGACACCTTATAAGGTATTAGCCACGAGTACAAAACATGGTGAGTTTATTTTACATAAGGATTATTTGTTTTGATGTATATTGGATATACTTTCCCTCTTTAAACTGGAAATTCTGAAGAATGTTAGAGGTTGAATTTACTTTTGTAGCACATCAGGCCAGTTGAGCCTTCCTTCCTTATCTCCTTCCTCCTTTTTTTCTCTTTCCCTCCTGTCTCTTCCTTCCATCCCTCCATGTCTTCTTTCCTCTCTTTCATAACTTCCCTTTTCTTTTGTCTTTCCTCCTTTCTTTTTATCTTTGTTCCTCTGTTTCTTCCCCTCCCTCTTCTGTCTGTTCGCTCACTCCGTGTGTCTGTCATGCACATACTCATGCTCTCACTTTGTATTTTTACCTCTTGAAATTATAAAAACATCACATTTGGGAGAAAACTTAACACCTCTATCATGTATTTCTTTGCATTTAAACTGATTATAATCCACAGAAATTTCTTGCACTGTAATCTGTTTGGAATCATTCCTTGAGAATTACTGTGACTGAGAAAGGTTTGCACGGTGCTCTGCTTATAAAAGCCATTCAGCAAATGATGTTGTCACTTGAATTCTTTTTTTTTTCTTAAATATTTCCACTATGTGTGTGTGCATTTGCACATGCACATACAAACATGGGTGTATGTATCTAGCATGTAAGTAAGTATTTTTGAGATAGATAACCTCTGGAAGTTTGGTGGCAGATTCCTTAAGAATGCTTGAATAATGCTTTCTGTAAATTCCATACTCTGCTTTATATCTACAGTTACCTTGGAGAAATGATTGTTTTAGGTTTTTGCCCTTCCCTTGGCCACTTCCAAGTCTATTTGGTGATTTCATTATTCTTATTTTCCCTTCAAAGTGATTTTTCTAAAAGTGCAAATGCGCTTCTTTACTATTTTTACTGGTTCTTAGGACAAATACCAAAAGGTTTTACCTAGATTTTAAATTCTTCACTTGTGAGACACCCTGTACTTGTGTCAAGCCTCTTCATTTGCCACTGTCCTGCTTTCTTTAGCTAAAATGGCTACCTTCTGTTTTCTCTAATGCCCCATGTTCTTTCTGCTCTTGGAACGTTCACATATACTATGACCATTATCTGGCACAGCTTTTCCTACGTAGCTTTGTCTATTAACTTTATTATTGTTGAAATAATAAAAACATGATTCAACTGTCAGATGTTCTTTGATTCTTCTGTAACTTAATTCTCCCTGCACTATTCAGTTTCATGCTATGCTTTCATTCATAGTGTTTAAGATATGTAGGTAGGATTGAGCGTGTATTTTTGCTTACTGGACATAGCTTGTGCTACATAGTAGAAAAACAACAAATACCTATTAAGCAAATGACTGTGGACTATTGTATATTTGTGATAGGAGAATAAATGAGACATTTCTTGCTCTAAAGGGGCATAATATGCATGTAAATTGTTATAAGACTCAAAACCAGATCGTGACTATTTTTAGTTCTAAAATAATATTTTTCATTCACCTTTCATTTTTTTTCATGTATTGGTTGTTATATGCTCCTATTGTTGTTCCCAGGTTAACTAGACTTTTTTCATATACTATTCCCTCATAATTTATCTTGGTATTTTGAGGTACTTGGGAGGTACTTCTCTCTCAAGTCATTTCCAGGAAATGATAAAAGGTGGAGTATTAGACAAAAGGAGCCACTGAACATATACAAATTGGGTTAGATGATAGTATTCCAGCATTCTTAGTGATAGATTTAAGAAACTTTGTCTGTAGTTTTGTGTTCTTATGTTTAGTAATAGAAATTTGACTAGACAAAAAGATAAATTAGCTTAAAAATTTTTTCTGGTGTTACAATAATGTCAGTGACAATATAAACTGAATGTAGTGTTTACAGACCTTTTTAAGTTGCTCAAATATAGAGTATGTCTATTACAAATGAAGGTTATTCGTAGTAGGATCTTTATTTCTATCACCTAAAAGGTATTATGGATACACTGTGTTCATTTCTGTGTAGGTTTCATGCAGTTTATCCAGTCAGTTCCTGTTGCTGAAGTTCTTGACACTGAGGGAAGTATTCAGGTATAGTATCAATTTTAAATATTTACAAAACTCATGTATGTATTTTTCTTAATGAAAATTTAAGTCTTTATGGAGAATATATGGAATTAAATGAAAGCCTCCCTTTATCACCCTTCTTTCTACAAGTTTTTTTTTCTTCAGAAGTGAGCATTATGTGTAGTTGGAAATTCTTCCATGTCAGTGTATTCAGATCCTCAATTTTATGAACAATTCATGACATACAATAGAAGATTAGAATTAAAATTAAAAATATGTTTAAGTTTATGGTTGCCTTATATTCCAAAGTGAGGAAATATTATAATTTGTTTAACCTTTAATTGATGGACAATTTGATTATTTCCAATTTTTGTTACTTAGAAGGTATTATAGTGACATTCTTGCTCATACATCTTTTGTACAATTATACCTATAGTACTTCAATTTAAAAATTTTCTGTTGAAGAAATTCATATGCTCAGTAGGGCCCCTTATCAGAGAGAGCTAGGAGACCTGTGCAGGAATTTCTCCAGATTTTTTTTTTTATGGGTATTTTTTCCATGATGGTCTTATTGTGTATTCTTTCACTGCAAGTGACCTTAGGTATAGAACAAATAAATGTTGAGTCTGTGGGTCCTTTAGCAAATCAAGTTGTTAGTGGTTATGAAGTCATCTTTTCATAAAATTATCAATTAAGTATATTATTCTGATTTTCTTTTTTAAAGGAAGAGAGTGTGTGATTCCATGTCTGATCTCTCTGTAAATAGTTTGGCTGGGTCATAGGGTATTGTTACCTTTATTTTTAGTTCATATTTAAAAGATTTTTTTTCTAAAATAGTTGTACCTTTTTTTTTTTTTTTTCCCTCCATTGCTGGGTATCTTTGCCTAATCTTGGTATTGTCAGATTTCTAGCTCTTGGTATCCAGATGTGATTTTAATTTGCAATTCCCTGATTATCCATAAGGTTTAGCATTTTAAAAAAATCTGAAGGGCTTGGGGATATAGCTGAGCTGGTAGAGTGCTTGCCTCCCATGTACAAGGCCCTGAGTTCAATCCCCAGAACCCCTCCCCCCCCCAAAAAAAATTATATATATATATGAAGTTCATGAAGTACTTGTCATATTTTGTCCTTGTTCCTATTGGGTTGTTTGTATTTTTCCTATTACCTATTGATTTATAGGAATTCTTTATATATTCTAGATACAAATACTTGGTTAAACATAATGTTCAAAAAATTGAAAACGGGAAAAACCTATTTTTTAACAGTATTTTAGTTATACTTTGAAATAATCTGCTGTATTTTTCTTTAACATCTGAAAGTAAAGGAATAGGTTGAATTGATAATCTTAAAAAAGAAAAAAGAAAGAAAGAAATACACTAAGCACCATTTTCCCAAGTGTTGTCAGACTCTTTGTAAACATCATTGCATATATTGAATCACTGTTATTTTTTGGTTCAGTAAGCATCTTGTTGTATTTTGACTAGACACTTATAGGTCAGTTTTACAATTCCAAAATGCTTAATATGTTTAAATGTATTGAATTCTTAAACAGGCGAATAATATCTTTTCAGAACTTTTTTAGAAAATATGCACCAAGTGAGAATGGACCAAATGGAATCAGTGCTGAAGTCATGGACACTTATGTTAAAAGCTGTGGTAAGTTTTTCAGGCTAGCTTTCCATTTATGTGTTTGAGTAATAAAGCTAACCATCTGATGGAATTACAAGTTACTTCTTCCTGGAAGCTGTCACTTTTCCTCTAGATTTTTCCTGCTTTTGAGTAATCACAAGTAAGCAGGCTATGGGGAAAGTATTAGTTAGAAGTAATTGTGCTTTCAATAAAAACTTGGGATAAAAACTGAGCTCAGCCAAGAATGCTCTGTAAAAAGAGTATTTTTCATAGTGTTTTGGAGTCAGTACTGTTGGTTCATTCCTAGAAGTAGTAGCATGCTATAAGGATTAATTTATATTTTTCTATTGTTTATGCCTATCTTTATACAGCTTATGTTCTCATATTTTTTATCTCTTTCTTTTTTTTAATAACTAGATTGTTTAAGGGAAGATAAAGAAGTCGATACTAGAGTTGAGCCCTAAATGATATGTGGTATATAATGGTCATACCTGTTTTTTTTTTAACTCATTTCAGCTGGATATTGTGTGATTACATATATACTTGGAGTTGGAGACAGGCATCTGGATAACCTTTTGCTAACAAAAACAGGTAACAGAATGGTTACTAGTAAATGCAATTTGTATGCCAATGATTTTTACTCTTGTATTTACTTACTAACAAAATAACTTGCATAAGTTAAGATAAATTATAGTATCTTTTAAAAGTTGGTACCTTGGAAGAACATCTAGGGAAAATTCCCATCCCTTGTAACAGGTGCTTTAGTAATAATCCCCACAGATGGATGCTTATCCAGCCTGTATTTCAGAACTTGCAGTGACTTTGTGAAAAGCCCATAATATATAAGCAGTTTAGTTTCTTCCTGTGTAGCTCTAATTAGAATGCTTTCTCTTAAAAAATATGCTTAACTCTAAAATATCATTCATCTCTGATTATTTGCTTTTCTGTTAGATTTTCATGGAATGATCATTCTTAACTGCCTTCTTTCTGGTAACTCTTTAGTCCTATATGTTTAAACACTATCTCTTTGCAAACAATATTTAAGCTAAAAGCTCTCAATGTCAATCTGTTTCATTAACTCATATTGAAATATTTAGCTGCTTACGTGAAGTCCTAATTATATATAGGCAGTTATAAATGTTATACTCTTCCCTATTATACCTCCCTGAAATCCACTTACCCTATTTTCCCATCTCAATAAATAAATGGCAGTATTATCTACCCATGTTTATTCCTTAAACCTAAAAGTCAATACCTCTCCTGACTTCATCTCACTTATCAAACCTACTAGCAAATCTTACCTATACCTCACTTCTAGAATAAATCATGAAGTTGCCCACTGTCTGCTTTTCCACTCTTCTATCCTACTTGAAGCCACCAACATATTTTTTTCAATTTGAATAGCATCTGAACTCTTTACTATAATTCTGTGGCTTGCCTGTTTTATACTCTGAATGTCATATCACTCCTGCCTCACTGCAGGTACCCTTGTTTCTCCTCTTTTTGGAAAGTTCTTTCTCTGATCTTTATAGGACTAGCTTTGATTATTAGCCATGTTATAATTTTATTTCCTTAATAAGCCCCTTAATTCTTCTGTCTGTAATAACAAATGCCTTGTCTTCTATTATCCTCTACATAGGACATGTTTTGTTTTCTTTATATCACATCACTAGCCCAAGGTATCTTTTTTTTTGTTTAATTCAAAGAATATTTATTGAGTACCTACTAGGTGCTGAAGATACCAATATAAATAGGACAGAAATTCTTGTACTTATAGAACTCATTGACTGATATCCATTTGGGTGCGAGTTCTGTTACAGCAGAAATCTTTTCATCCATGCCTCTACCATACCTCTAAAGTCTTTGAACACCATGTATTTAAAGTGTTCAGCAAAGTGGTGTTAAATGAATGAAAGAATATCTCATCTTTTCGAAGTAGCCTTTTCTTCTTTGGGTCATATAATCCAAGTTTTAGCCTTCTGTAGTAAATAGATTTTCAAATTGCTTTTTAAAATTCATCTCTCATATAAATTTTTTTTTAGTATTTGTCATGTTATGATAGCCAGAATTTAATGTCATACATCAAATGTAGCCTAATTAGTTATATGATAACCCTATTAATTCACATAACCTAGCATTTCATATATTCATTTAAAATTATTACATGTGAAGGGTCATCTGTAGTAGAGTTTGCATTTGTGATGCTTTGTCTGTGTCCAGACCAGGCAGTCCCTTTAATAACCAAGACCAAAGGAACATAACCAGGTGGTTATGGAGATTCTCAACTAATTTATCAAATGATATTTTTAAACACATTATAGTATGTTTGGAGAGAATTGTAATTTGGAAGGTATTTTCATGTAGTTTTTTTGTTTTGTTTTTCATTAGTTCTTTTTGTTTGAATCTTTTAACCACTAAGAATCAAGCTACTAAAGTGATTCTGTTTATTTCTAGAATGTAATTATTTTATATTCACAATGAGATTCTCTCATGAGTAGAATATCATTGCCTCTGTAATATTATATTCAGGGATCCTGCTTATCTCTTTTGAAATTGTTAATCAAATTTTCAGGTAATAGACCTTTTTCTGTTAGATATTAAGAAATGCTTTCTCTCCTGTGTTGGTGGGAGTATTTTAAGAGTAAGATTTTGAAAGAGGACTCTACCTAGTGTATTTTTTTGGCCCACGTCTCTGCTGCTTCATTTTTGAAAATTTAGTTGTGAAATTTCAGAAACAGAAGTTTTAAGCTTGTTATATGAATTTTCCACTAGAGGGTGCTCCAAATTTGCCTTTAAAAAATGAAAACTTCCTTTAAAATGCAGCTTGATAAGAGGCACATTCTTTTTAAAACAGCAGTTCAATTTACTTAGCTGCTCTGTAATTATTTCATCCAATTACACCATGTGGTAGCATCTTAAGTCTTCCTTACCAGGAAAAAATTTTCCAATTCTCAATTTAGTTTGAACAAAATTAGATTGCAGTCTTATGTCAAGACAAATAGAAGAGTAATGCATCCCTCCATTTCTAAAAATTTATTTTAAAAATTTCTGTTCTTAGTTATCTTTTACTGATTATATTTGAAAAGCAGTTTCAAGTTATATTAGTTATGCATATGATATAAATATACATACATGTTATAAATGTATAGCTTGGACAAAGTGAAATTTGAATGTGGTTTATTGCAAGAAATATATTTCAGTCCCTTTATTTAAAAATAACTCATATTACTATGAGTTAAAATAACTCATATTACTATGAAGTGTCTTTTATTGTTTATTGTATTGTGGCACATTATGCCTTTAACACAGATTGTATATCATAATAAAAATTCAGAAGTTTGGATTGTTTTATATGATTGTGCAGTCTCTCAACCACTGATGGAGCATTTTTTTAATGTATCAGGCAATATTTCTCTCATTTTTCAAAATAAAATACCTTTGTCTGCAGTTGTCATTTGCCAGCAAGGAAAGGTTTAGAGTGTGACTCTGCTTTGGACAAACTGGTTGTGAATAGTAACTAGATTTCCTTTGTATCATCCACATTCTGTTCCCTGCCATGAGAGATGGAGCAGACAAGGGAGATATCCAGATTTCATTTCACTGGTATCTTTTGAGAACTTGACCTTGTCAAGCTGTTCTATCCTATGAATATAGATGAGGCAGAAAAGGATCTGGCTAAGAGCTCTAGGCATGTGCAAAAGAAAATGATTTGCTGCATGTGGAGAATATATACAAAGGTAATGTGCTAAAATCCAAACTATGCGTCTAAATAGATTTCCCATAAATTTCGATTGCCCTTGGTTTATTTAGGTTTGGATACTTTTAGCTTGATGGACATTTCCTTAGTTTGTGCAGTAGAGGGTGCTGTATATCCACTGTGAAAGTTAAAAGCAAGGAAATTCCTTTGTTCATGTACTGCCATGTGGTCAGTCATTACATGGTTTTCTTGAAATAGATTTGGAGTGCTTGATAGTTCATGTATTAGTGCATTACTATAACATTCTCTGGGCAGTAAGTTACAAATTTAAACTGTAGTGAAGGATTGAAAAATGGATCTCCCCCCGCCCCCCGAATTGCCCTTAGAAAAAGCTTAAAGAAGTTTATTCAGGGTAATTTATTCTAGTAGGACTCTAATGAAACACAGTTAGAGTTTATCCCAACTCTGTTGAAAAGGTTTATTTTTGTATTTAATTTTGAGAATTTGAGGAGGGAAAATTTTAGTATGACTGAAAAATATTCATTGCTCATGTTCAATATACTTTACAATAGAAATTCATGTGCAAATAAAAGAAAAATATTCACAAATGAAAACAGGGAAATGAGATCTTTACTAACTGGGAAATTAGTTGAGATTCTAAGATGGCCCTCTGCTCTTGAGTTTTCCATCTGGGAGAGGGGGATGTGTTTTTATCTGTCTTGGAACTTTACAGTAATATGCTTTTGAGCCTTTTGTTAGGAAGCTCAAAATAAAGAACAATCATTGCTATCTCAGTAGGATTTTTTTTCCAGTACATCATCTATCATGGTCTTCTTTGTCTTAATTTTATGTGAAATTGATTAACTTTTTTTTTTTTTTTATTCTGAGAAAAAGTTTCACATAATAGTTAATATGTCAAACCTCTGAAGTCAAATTTTGGGAGACTTTGGGTAAGGTACTTCATATATGCCTCTTGATTTGAATGTACGAATACTATTAAAATTTTGTCCTTGGTGTTGTGAGGGTTGAATGAGGTTATATGATAGAGTTCTTCTTGGTACTGAGTACGTAGCACATACCTTAAAGGCCAGCTGTTAGGTATTGTTTATTTTACCACCATGAGATAAGGATGTCTCCCTTTCTTTAGCTTATGTAGTTATTTGAACTCAAACTGAGAAAAAAGAAAATCATTAATATGTTTTAAAAATCCCTTTTTGCTACCCTTTAAAATCCATACTTCTTTAAGGCACTGCCTTTTCTAATTCTCTTTTGAGTAATATTTTGCTTTAACAATGTTGTAGGGTTTATAAGGGAAACAGTTCATGTGATTATTGATTTAAGGTTATTGTTTTCTATATTTTAAGGTAAACCTTTGTATTTTAAAACTGAAGTTTATTTTTTTCCTCAGGGGTATAATATAGTTTATAATATTTAAAATCTTCTTACATAGAAAGATCTTTATTACTCTTCAGATGGCAATGCGTCTTTAGCTATTTGTATTTTCAGTTATTTGATTTGGTATATTAAATATACTTTGAAGTGTAAAACTACACACTTAATGTGCTTTCTTACTTCCTGAGATGTAAAGGTAAGGAATTTAGAAAGTCTGAAGCATTTAGTAGACAAATACTTTTAAAATGAGTACATGAACTAGGTTTTTCATGTCATTTTTATCTGTCCTTTGGGTTTCTATGTAAATGTTTCTTTCCTAATTTTACTATTAATTACCCATTTGACTTATTTGTTCATAGTTGACACATGCATAAGAGATTCAACCACAAATACTTTTTATCCATATGTTGTCAGTCATCCCTTCAGATGCTCAACAATTAGAACTTGTCTTCATATTTCATTATTTCTTTTTGACATTAAAAGTCTCTTCTTTGAAAATTGCTTGAATATTCACTATTAAAAAAATCAGTCTTACTGAGCACTATCATGAGAAAGATGAAAATGGTTGCTATAAGAGCACCTTTTATTTTTTCAGATTTGTTTTAGAAGGACCTGTTTTTGTTTGTTGAGAAACAAACATAAGAAATAATAAAAAATAATAAGGTGCCATACTCTGTATTACTAAGGAGGTAGAAATTTCCTCATGAAGAAAGTATCTTTGGCTAAGTCATGAAAAAAGTGTTGGCCCTGTAGGGGATGCAAAGAGAAAAGTATACACATTGCAGCAATATTGAAATAAGCATTGTCTTTGGACATACTATTTAGGCTCCTTTGGTAATTTGGGGACATCAGTTTATTTCCTTTTGAATCATCTTTTATGTGGCAAAGCTTTTTTGAGTGAAAGATTTTTTGAGTGAAACTGTATTTGTAATATTAAAAATTAAATGTATATTTTTATATCAGATGTTGCATTCTTTAATGCTAGGTAAATACTATGTTGCTTTGCCATGAATAACTTTGTGAGACTAAAGTTTAATGTTTTACAGCACTAAGTGTTCTACCATAGAATAGGAACCATAAACTAAATTATTTAAAAAGTTAAGTGTTTTCGTAATGATCTTTTGAACAAAGCATGTCAAATGTTAAGGTAATGGGGTTGTACAACACAGGGAATCCATATCTATTAGTCTTGACTATGAATTTTAATTCATTTAGGTTATTAATCTGACCAGGATCCCTTCACAATAATCTAATTGAAATTCTGGATTGTATTAGTCAGTACAAAGTAGACCAGAAATCCCTAAACTTCAGTTTATATCATAATCTCCTAAGAAGCCCAGTAAAATACAGATTGCTGGCTGCAGTCTCCGTTTTTTTGAGATGCTTAGAATATATGATAAGGCCTAAGAATTTGTTTTGTGGCAAAGAAAAATATCTGTAGTTATCTGAAGAAGCTATTAAAATTCTCTTTCTTTTAAAAAAAATACTTATCTATTTGAGACTATAATTACTTTTTTAGTGCAGTGAACAACATAAAATTTAAAAAAACAAATATGAGAATTCAGCTCATAATATCTATTAAGGTAGACATTTAAGACTTTTTCAGAATATAAGACAGTAGCCCATTCTAATTTTTAAAGTTATTTTTCACAAAAAGCAAATTGTGTTAAAATGTAATACACATTTTTACATGTTTTTAAAGTCTCAGTTTTAATGTTAAATATAGTAAATATTGATAGATATAACCCACATAAACAAAAACTTTGTGGGGGTCCTTAATATTAAGTGCATAAGAGGGGTCTGACACATGCTCATCAAAGGCTTTGTTTTTAATTTTCAAAGGGTAACTGGTCTACTTTAGACATTCAAATGGTTATGCAGAAGATAGGAATATTGCAGGGAATACATTTTTATTGCCTTGAAGACTGTAGGAAAAATGAAAAAACATAACATTTTAAAGTGTTTTTTTTTTTTTTTAATACAACTAGACTATATAGTCAGGTATACTAAGTAGATATTGTTTCTCCTGGTTCATTAGCTTGAGTTTACCTATATTTATAAGAATGCCATCTTAATAGTTGAATGTGAAAGAACAATATTGGAAATGTAAAAATAAGTTCTACTATTGATTTTTTTGGGGGGAGGGGTACTGCGGATTGAATCCAGAGGCTTTTAACCACTGAACCACATCAACACCCCGCCCCGCCGCCCCCTTTTTTGTATTTTTATTTAGAGACTGGGTCTTGGGGAGTGGCTTAATGCCTTACTAAGTTGTTGAGGCTAGCTTTGAACTCCTGATATCTTGCTTCAGCTTCCCAGGCCTCTGGGATTACAGGTGTGTGCCATGGCACCTGGCCTTAAAATATTTTTAATTTCACTAATGTCTATTCTCTTTAATCCCAGAGCCTCAACTGTCTTGAATTACAATTAAAGAAATAAGTTCTTGTCGCTTATATAAATAACAGGAAAATTTGATTAGCACCTCATTCCATATGTAAAGTTGAGGACAATGGAAAGTAATTACAGTGAGTGATTGCTTTATTTTATACATGATTTATTTCTTCATGGTTTAAGGGGATAGATTACAATAAGGTTACACTTCTTAAATTTCTCAATTAAATATTTTTTATTTCATGGAGCACATTTTTAAAACCGTTACAAGTTTTATTTACAGATATTAATTTTTAAAAACACATTCTCTTCAGTATGTATGAAGGTGAATTTTCTTAAAACATTAATAGCTTTTTTTCAAAATCATGGGTCTTTGAACTTGCAAAGCATGACAGTGTCTTGTTAGATACTGAATCTTTTATGCCTTATAACTGAGCCATAATCCTATTATTTGAGAATTTTCTTATAAGAAAGATTGAAATATACCTTTCATTTCTAAGCAATGATGAATAGCCAACATTTGGAATTCCAGTAATGGCTTGTAATGAAATGAAGAAAATTGGACTAGGTTTCCTGTTAAAAGCATGGCACCCATTAAGGAAGCCACATGTTACAGCAATTTTGTACCAAAGACTGATCAGATTGGTCATTTGCTCAAGTACTGAGTATCATTAGGAATTACACTGGTAACAAAAATGTTATTTAAATAATTAAATAAAATAAGGAGAGTTTATCCGTTTTTAGAATACTGTGAGTTTCTCAGTCTTTTTACCTCTTGAAGGGTAGAATAGTCTGTGACCAAAAGGTACTAAATAGTTGGGAACTACACAATGAGAATGAAGCACGAAGAGAAGTGTTCGCCATGGTTGGACAGAGACTGCCTGGTTAGTTAAAGGTTGTGAAATCATTCACAGAAGTTAACCATAGACTTCATCAGCACATAGTAAATTAAATTGCTTGGACCTTAGGAGACTAGGAGGTGGTGCTTTTTCAGTGAGTTATCAAATTCCTGTTCTGAAACTGTTCCTCATATTTTTCAAATCATGGTCTTAACTTTCCTTAAGAGTCTGTTGACGTACATGGATCTCCCCAAATTTCGATTTCATTGTGTTTAGAGACTACTAAATACTACAGCCCATTTGGGGATTTTGAAAGGGAGTCGTTGTCGTCGTCGTCTCCTCCTCCTCCTCACTCCTCCTCCTCCCCCCCCTGCCTCCTCTCCTGCCTTCTTCCTTCCTTCTTCCTCCTCCTTTCTTCTTCCTTCTTCTTCTTCTTCTTTCTCCTCCTCCACCTCCTTCTTTTTTATTTTTTGTGATAAGTATTTAATCCAGCACCTTGCACATACTGTGCATGCACTCTACCAACTTAGTGAAACCCCCAGCCTCTGAAAAGGAGTTTTTTTAATAGTGAGTGATACATAGGTCTCTTAAACGGAAATGAAACTCCCACTGTGACATATTTGACAATCTTATCAGGTACTACTTAAAACCTGATGTTGCTTATTTATGTATCTACTTTCACATAACTGTAAGATTTATAAATTAGATCAGTATTATAAACTGATAAAATTTAATTTCAGCAACATTAATGTGACAGATGATACACTTTTGAAACTAAATTGCCATTCACAGTGTGAATATGATGCAGGTAGTATAGAGTGAGTTTGAACTGGAGTGATTTTATTCTTAAACTACTTTTCTCTGCTTGTACTTTAAAACCTGTGTTTGTTCAGAATGCTGTCATATTTTAAGGTGCATTCTCCTATTTAGAATCTTTCAACTTTATGATGGTATAAAAATTAAACACGATCATTAAAAACCGCATTTTGAATTTTCACTTTTGATCTTTTCCTGAACTGGCAGTGTGTGCTATGATACTCTCATTATGCTGGGCAGTGGCAGTGAGCCAAATAAACAATCAGTGTTCTACAATGTACTGTGTTGCTAGCTGTAATATTTTGTAGATTAAGTTTAATAAATGCATTTTTAACTGATAGTATTTTCAGCTTAGAGTAGGTTTGTGGGGGCTACAAAACTCCCATCCTATGTCTAGGAGTATCTGTTTAACTAATTCTGTTTCTATTTTGTCAGTATTAGCTGGCAGCAATAGCATTGCTATTTGATACCAACCCCAAAACATTGAAATCATAGGGGAATACTAAGTATTGAGTAATAAGATAACATTCAGATGATCCATTCTTGGTCTTGGTTAATTTTATTATAGATGATGACGAAAATAAAGAAAAAATTTAAAATAATTTTTCTTAAGAATTATATCATTTCTAAGCCGGTTGTAGTGGCACATGCCTGCAATCCCAGTGGCTTGGGAGGCTGAGACAGGAGGATTGCGAGTTCAGCCTCAGCAACTTAGTGAGGGCTTAAGGAGCTGAGCAAGACCCTGTCACAAAATAAAACATAAAAATGGGCTGGAGATGTGCTCAGTGGTTGAGGGACCCTGCATTCAATCCCTAGTTTCCCCACCCCACCCCCCAAATATAAAGAAGTATATCATTTCTAGAAGAAATCAGCAATATTAAAAGCTGCCTTAGCTAAAAGTGTGGAACTAAGATGTCATTGGTTTATTTATTGCAAAATAAAAACAATGAGTGCTCCTATATGTTATTGCGTTTAGGAATTATTACTTTTCTGGACAGTAACAAGTAAACCTTGATTCTTGATTGTAAGACTCTTACTGGCTCATTAAAAGGTTAGGTGGGGGAGAAAGGTAAGTGCACAAATAATTTTAATGTACACCTAGCTAAGGGGTTGTACTAAACATAAGTGAAGTAACAGCCTGATTAATAACTGCTTACCAAATGTCTACAGACATGTAGGCAGCCCTAGAGTAAGCTAGAGGACTGTTTAGCTAAGCAGTTCTACCTTTTTTGTGTTTTTGTAACAAAGCTGTGTTTCTATTTCCCATAGGTTTCTTGCTATCTATATCCAACTATAATTCCCTCTCATCTCACCTCCCCATGTGCCATTTAATATACTAGTAATGTTCATTTTTTATGAACATTACTTGTAAGATTTTGACCGATTGTCAAATTGGACCAATTTAACCTGGAACCAGTCAGAAATAAATACATTAAAAAAGAAAAGAAAGCACTGGGAGTGTAGTTCAGTTGGTAGAACACTCACGTAGCATGTGCAAGACCCAGGGTTCCATCCCCAGCACCATCACCAAAAAGAAAAAAAGAAAAGAAAAACAGATGATTTGAATAAATGAAAAATTAGGGTGTGTGTGTGTGTGCAATTGGTGTGCTAGTACTTATTCTACAGCAGGTAATAGACCCTGGGGTAGTTGTTGTGATGAGCATTCATACACAGACCATTTCTCTTTCTATTTGGAGCCCGTGTCTCAAATTTGGCACACCTTTAGTCAGTTCCAGATAATTTGGAACATAGTTTCTTTACTTTTGTTTGAGAGTAGTGCTGCTATCTTATCTAGAGTTTGACTTGAAGTTGATATCATAATTACATAACATTTTTTAACTACTCGACCATGGTAGATCCTATGTGCTTTCCCATTTTTAAAGTTATATAAAATGTACAACATAATTTATCATTTATGTTTTCCTCTTGAGAAAAATGCCTAATGGAGTTGCAGAATGTGAAGTTATCCCTTTAATATTTGATTTTACTAGTTTCTGGCAGTTGTGATCATCATATACAGTGGACATAAATATCAATTCAAATATTTTAAAAGTAGTTGTTTAATATTTATTTTTGGACAAAGCACTGAATTTTAATTTTTAAGTAACATTTAAGATATGTAATATAAATATTTGTAAGCCACTCTAAAAGACCCAGTGATGAGGTAGTAAATGTCTTGATTTTATTTTTAAAAAATTCTGTCAGAATTAATAATGATAATAATAATGGAAACTAACATTAGATGTTTATTGTGCTCTGCGTACTGTGCTATTAGCTGTTTTTTCTTTTAAATCTACTTTAACAATATGAATGTTTCGCAATTTAGAAAGCTAGATTTAGAAAGCTTAGGCAACTTTGTCAAGGCCACATATTTAATCAAGTGAGACATAAAAATGTCTTTTGTATTATAGGGCAACTGCAGTCCTGATTCAGTACCTGCTTATCCATCCCTGTTGACCTGGGACTTCATTGCCTTATAACCAGAAGCAGTTCTATGCTCATCATTGCCTTATGTTTTCTACAGTGACCTAATGACAGTAATGATAACTCAAGCAAAGTCGTAGGGAGAAAGGTATCACTGACATCTTAGTGATAGAATCAATTTGTAAAAAAATTTTGCAAGACAGAAAAGCGTTCAGAAATTTAATATATGCAATTGAAGAAGGAAAGTTGTTGGCTAGTACCCTTGAGGGGAGAATATACAAGTACCTCAAATGAAAATGGAGGATAAGTCCCCACATGAAACAGGACGTAATATATTACAATACAAGAGTAGGCAGGTTGTACAAGTGAAATTTTTGGTTAGCTTTTAAAGTGCATTAATTTCTTCATTCAACAATGAATGCCTATAATGTGCCAGAACCTTCTGAGGCTAGGTACTTAGCAGTGCACCAAACAAACGTTAAGTCCTAAATCTCTGCCTTATAAAAGCTTAAATTGTATAATCCATGAGATTACTTTTTGTGTTAAAGTGTGTCTATACCTACTTGTAAATTACAAGATGTTTTATGAATTATGTGGTGAATCATTCTCTAAAGTGAATTACCATGTTCTTGCATGCCTGCAAGAATTTAATGACTACTGTAGATTTTACTTAACAGGAACTATAGCTGTGTTTAGTGCTTGGCAGACATGAATTCTGTGTTTGATTTCATAGTCTGCAGCTAATGAGTGACACAGATTAGTTGAAAATGGTTCAAATGAAGTTAACAAAAAGTAATTCAAAATTTAGGGGGAGATTCTTTTTTCTGTCTCTGTTTTTCTTTCTTCCTTCCTTCTCTTCCTTCCTTCCTTCCTTCCTTCCTTCCTTCCTTCCTTCCTCCCTCCCTTCCTCCCTCCTTTCTTGTCATAAAGAAAGGATTCATCTCAAGAATACTCAAATAAAAGAAATGGTCTTCTACAGCATAAAGAGCAGTTTATTTAAACTTATTGTCATAGGAAATTTGCTCACTAGTTTCTTGTCTTTGCTGATTCCTTAAAATGTTGTCCAGACTTTGACAGTCTTTGATTCTGGAAAAGTAGGATTTAAGTTTTTGAATTAATATTATTGTGGAATGATTTTGAGTTTAATTTCATCAGAATGAATGTGAGTTAAAATAGACTAAAATTTACTCTGAAGAGTACTCTCAAACTTTGAGGTAGTTTTTTGTTTGTTTGTTTTTAAATAAAGAGACTCTGCTTATATCAATTGGTGGCATATCTCCCAGGTTTTAAAGGTAATTCTGGAAACAAATGAGTGTCTTGTCAACATCCAGGTAAACTCTTCCACATAGACTTTGGTTATATTTTGGGTCGAGATCCAAAGCCTCTTCCTCCTCCAATGAAGCTGAATAAAGAAATGGTAGAAGGAATGGGGGGCACACAGAGCGAGCAGTACCAAGAGTTCCGGAAACAATGTTACACGGCTTTTCTCCACCTTAGAAGGTAAGTGGATTTGCTTGATATAGAGAATTTTAGTATATATAATAGACCACATGAACAAGTTATTCAAATGAATCATTAACATCACTTTCAGAATGACACTGGCAACAATATTTTTAAAAATTTTTTAAAAATTGTGTCCACAATAACTTTGTTTGTTTATTTATTTGTATGTGGTGCTGAAGATTGAACCCAGTGACTCACACAAGCTAGGCAAGGGCTTTACCACTGAGCTATAACCATAGCCCCCAATGTTTCTTAATTTATATTTTGACATCTATTTTGATAAAGTCTGATATCAAAGGCAAAAGATCTAAAATTTCTTGCCTTTCCACTATCACATTACTAAATCTGGCCAGCTAGAAAGCTGGCATTATACAAGAGTAGGCAGACAAGGACCCTTCAAGATCGGGGGCATGATGTCATTTTACTGAACATGCTTTGCCTATTTTGACAGTACTAGGATAGAAAGAAGGGTAAAGACACTTCATACCTTTAAGATCTCCTTGAAGGCAGTCCTGGAGTGTGTCAGTCACTATGCTGGAGTCTGAAGATGGAGCCTTTAACTTATTCAGAATGATATTAGTTCAGTCAGTTTTGATCTTTAGCACCTTTATCAATTTCAATTTTGGATGCTCTTCAGGAACATTCAGAACTTTGCTTATTGGTTGTAGAGTAAATGTTATATATGATTTCCTCTCTTTTTAACATCTCATCACTCATTCTGCTATAAAAAAGTTGATTTTTTTTCCCTCTGTCCCTTCTTTTGTTTTCAATGCACACTCTGCTTCCTTGATTCTGATTTGCTTAAGACTAATATATCATCGGGGGAAAAAAGTCATGTTTATGAAATTCAGGACATGTTTTATTTTGGGGGGGGTGAGGGTGGGGGTACCAGGGATTGAACTCAGGGGTACTTAACCACTGAGCCACATCCCCATCCCTATTTTGTGTTTTATGTAGAGACAGGGTCTCACTGAGTTGCTTAGCGCCTTGCCGTTGCTGAGGCTGGCTTTGAACTCACGATTCTCCTGTCTCAGCCTCTCAAAGTGCTGGGATTATAAGCGTGCACCACCATGCCCAGACCCAGGACATAGTTCTTATGATTAGTCAAAAATGACAGGATTGAGCCGGGTGTGGTGGCTCACGCTTGTAATCCCAGCACTTTGGGAGGCTGAGACAGGAGGATCGTGAGTTCAAAGTCAGCCTCAGCAACGGTGAGGTCCTAAGTAACTCAGTGAGACCCTGTCTCTACTTAAAACACAAAAAATAGGGCTGGGGATGTGGCTCAGTGGTTGAGTGACCCTGAGTTCAATCCCCAGTACCAAAAAAAAAAAAAAATGACAGGATTGTTTGAATCCAGTGTTATTTTAACCTAACTGTGAAAAATGAGTTTTTTTTTAGTCCAACAGAAAATCCCAGTGCAGGAGACATGCCCACATACTCTTCCAGGTGAAAATTTAATCATTAGAAGTGAATTGCTTGTGCATGTGGGTTCTGTTACTATTTTGTTTTTCTTTGTAACCTCAGTTACTCATGTTGGACTTGAAACAGGCAGTCAGTGTATGTTTGTTAAATGAGAATTCTCAGTATTTTAAGAAAACTCCCAAAATTTCTGCTTTGAGGTCAAGTTCCTGAGTGATATTGATGCTGCTAGTCTCAGAAGAATAGCAGTAGCAGTACTATGTTAATCAGGTTTCATTTTTTGCAAGGACTAAATGCACTTTCATTATACACTCAGAATCTTTCATGTGTCACAAATCTTATGCCATGCATTTTACAAATGGCTGCATTATTTATGCTTTGGGTGGCAGAATAACTCAGTTTTACTCTCCAGCAATGCTAAAAAAGTAATGAGATGATCAGTGTTCTTTCGATTTGCTTGGTGATGCAAAAACACTTTCAGGGAGAAGAGAGTTCCTCTTTAGTATCTGGGGTTTTTAATTTAACATATTGAAAGCCTTTAGAAAACTAGATGGAACCATGGTGATCTCAGTGAAGAGGCAGACAGGATGTTATGGAATGATAGCTAAAGAATGTCAAAGGTGTTCTATCTTATTGAAAGCAGAAGGAAAACAATGTGCTTCATAAACTGTCATTGGTAATAGATTAGTAGCAATTCAGGAAAATGAGAAAAAAGAAGCAAGTTATTAATCTCGAGCTGAAGTTAACTTTTTTCAATACAAAGAAAAATCACAAAGGGATTAATCTAAATAATCTTATGCTAGATTTTCATGAAAATTGTTTTTTTCTTTTTAAAATTTTCTCTGTCATTTAAGATCAGGCAGAGTCTAACATTTTGATAAACACTGCCCCATCCTTCACCAGTACTTGTGATTTAACCCTAGATCTCTCACATGTGAGGCAAGTGTTCCAATACTGAGTTGTAGAATATGTTTCATTTACTTAAAAACTTTGTTGGACTAAGAAAATTATATAGTTAGGTTAAAAATACCATTAGAGTCAAATGATCCTGTTTTTTTAAATTTTTTTTTCCTTGTTTTGGGTACCGGGAATTGAATTTGGAGGCACTCGACCACTGAGCCACATCCCCACCCCTATTTTGTATTTTTTATCTAGAGACAGGGTCTCCCTGAATTGCTTAGTGCCCTACTTTTGCTGAAGCTGGCTTTGAACTCATGATCCTCCTGCCTCATCCTCTGAGCTGCTGGGAATATAGGCGTGTGCCACCACGCCGGGCAGATTTCTATCATTTTTGACTAGTCATCAGACATGTCCTGAATTTAACAAACATGACTTTACTTTTTTTCTTACAAAAATTTTTATTAACTTTATTTAATTTTTTTCTCTTATGAAAAGCCTTTGGAATATAAGAATTTAACCACATGGTCAGAAGTTTGTTAGGAGCCAGGCATGGTGGCATGCGCCTGTAATCCTAGCACTTTGAGAGACTGAGAAAGGAGAATCATGAGTTCAAAGCCAGCCTCAGCAACAGTGGGGCACTAAGCAACACAGTGAGACCTTGTCTCTAAATAGAAAACAAAATAGGGCCAGTGATGTGGCTCAGTGGTTGAGTACCCCTGAGTTCAATCCCCAGTGCCAAAAAAAAAAAAAGTTTGTTGAGATGCCTTTTGTTACTAAATCTGTGAATGTTTATAATTGTGTAAAGGAGAGAACACATTTAATGGTGTGGTGATTTTCATTCAACAGAATATTTTATAATCTCTTATAAATTAGCACATATTGCACTAGTTTTGAACTCTCATGGTAACAATACTAATACTGAAACATTTGAAAATCTTTTGTGTTCAAAGAGAATACAGCTTTTCCTCCTAACCCATGTTTATGCAAATAGCATGCTAGACACTGATGATGTAAAGATAGCCTGCATTTGCGGTAAAAACATCCAATGCAGAAATTAGCGATTCACTTAACTATATCAAGTAAGACTTTTATATTGTCTTGGAGGATGTTTGATGAGTCATCACACATTAGTGAATTTGTTGGTCTTCCCATCTTTCTTGGTTAACTACAGTGTTTCTACTCCTTGCAGTAGTACACTTATTAAATATTTTTACATAGTTCAGCTAATGTTTGTCCCATGCAAAATGATTAATTGGTCTATGTCTAGACTCAATTTTATATACTTTCCCACTCTATCATATTTTAACCTTAATATTTTGTCTTTCAGTACTGATTTTAACAGTTTCTTTTACTCCTCAAGCATATTTTGCTGAGGAGATTAAATGACTGCCCTACTTAAATACATACTTTTTATTTTAGATATTCTGTCTTAAGTAGAAAACACAAGTTAATGACACCAGCCATAAAAGAAACACATTATGCTAAAGTCATATGTTCCAACATAGGTTCCCACTGTTCATTGAAATTACCTGGGGATCTGGGGCATTGAAAAGAGGACAGTTTAGGTCCCCCTTAGATTTACTTGACCTGGGATTGGGATCAGGCATTAATATTTTTAGAAAACCCCTAAGGTGAATCTGTTGGGCAGCCAGGTTTGAGAACTTCTGATATATCACTTTAAAAATTGATTCTTATA
This sequence comes from Geosciurus inauris, assembly GCA_004024805.1. Classification (NCBI taxonomy): domain Eukaryota; kingdom Metazoa; phylum Chordata; class Mammalia; order Rodentia; family Sciuridae; genus Geosciurus; species Geosciurus inauris. The sequence goes on from PVHX01011218.1 coordinate 23,985, forward strand.
TTTCCTTTCTGTGTATGGTAGATTCCTAAGGATTTCCCCCATGAAAAGATGGGGAGAAACTATAAAATCAACAAAGCAGACCATGAATAATCAAGGGTTAGTTGAAAGAGCATCTTTTTTTTTTTTTAAATAGCATAATATGAAATGGCTAGTTGTACTCTGCTGTTACCACCTCCCTTGCAGCCCTCTCAAATGGATCTTTATTTCCTTAAGAGAAGAACTTGGTGCTCCTCTTTCTCCCTATTAATAATTTCTTCAACTCATTTCTTCACTTGAAAAACATAAATAGAACTCTATTGAAGATGATACATGTACTGTGTATATCTGCCTACCTCTGTATCACTGTCATTGTGTGGAAACTTCCAGTCATCTTCATAACTCCTGCTGTGGCTTCTGCATCCACATGGGGCTGGCCTCTTGGGGCTTGTCCGTCTCATTAAGAGACTGCCTTGGCCACTTCCTCTGATCAATATTTGTAAATTTATCTCTCTAAAATCTTAATCCCTAACTTCATTCCCTAAGCAAAATTTTGTGTCTTTCCAGTTTTTGTTTGTTTTCTGATCTTTTTTATTCTTTTTCTAAGACAGAGTATCCCTATGTTACCCAGACTGGTTTTGAACTCTTGGGCTCAAGCCATTCTCTCCCCTTTAGCCACCTGAACAGCTGGGACTACAGATAGTTGCAATTGTTCCTTGTTTCTCAGCTTATTTTTAGATGAGCCCTGCTTTCTGTAATTCCTACTTCACTGATAACATTGTCTCATTAGCCTACTACCACTCTATAATCTACCTCATATTGTCTTATTCTTCCCCCCCCCCCTTTTTCCCCTAAATTTTATTGCCTAAGAGTACAGTCACTCTTGTGGGCCTTCCCTCTAAACCTTCTCTGGCAGTTTTGTCCAGTCCTATTCCTTCACCTGCCAAAACCCCAACTCTCATCAGAACTATCTACCTTCCTACTTCATTGTTCAGGGGAACAACTCTGTGCCACTGAAGAAAATCCCAACAATTATCATGTTCTCACCCTTGGGTTTTAAATCAGTAATTGTCAGCTTGGGGCTATTTTGAACTCCCTTTACCCTGGAGGGTACATTTTGGCAATGTCTGGAGAGATTTTTGGTGGTTATAGCTGGATTAGTGCCATTGGCATGGAGTGGGGGAAGCCAGGATTATTGCTGAACATGATTCTGCTGTACTATTTCTCTATCCTCCTTCACAGCAAACCTGCATGCTGTCTCCACTAACCCTTTTTCTAACCCCTTTCCTTCCATCTGCCTTCTGCGTAAGGCTTCCATTCCTATTCTGCTAGTAAAACTACTTTTATCAAATTAGATAATTACTCATGCCAAGTGCAATAGCCACTTTTGCTTCCTAGCAACTTTTGACATAATTGACCACTCCTTGTTCCTGAAAACTTTTCTTAGATTTGGTGTAATCTGCTTATCTGTTTTGTTTTGCCTACCGGACACTCCTATTTCTTCTCTGATTTCTTCCTTCTTTTGCCTTAAATTCTACATATTGAATTTTATAGGAGTTTCATTAACCTTATAGAAGGTTTAGTGCTAGATCTTTTTCTTTCCACTGAAGTCTTTCCTTACCCATTTTTATTCAGTCCTGTGATTTTAAGTATGAATATACTGCTGATGGCTTCAAGCTGATAAAATCAGCTCTGGTAACCCCTGGATGTTTATCTAACAATCTGCCTTGACCTATGTCCTAAGATTTGTGGGCATCTTAAACTCAGTGTGTATAAAATGGAGTTCTTGGTTCCTTACCTAAAACCCTGTTCTTCCTCCATTCAGACTTTCCTGTTTTAATGCATAGTCCTCAGTTACTTAGGCTAACTCCTTGGTAACATTCTGTTCCTCCGTCTTCTCACCCCACCTCCACTGAACCAGTCAGTGGTATGATCTACTATATCTCCAAATGTAGCCCAATAGCCTGTATGTTTCATCTTTTGCACCTGGAAGTTTGTGTTATAGTTTCCCTGCCTCCATTCATACTCCCCACAAGATGGCCAGGTGAGATTTTTAAAATGTGTATCAGAGTAGGTCACCTGCTCTTCAAATTCAGTTGCTCTCAGTGCATTTGGAGTAAAAATACCTCTTTAAGATGCTCCTTCTCCCCAGTCCTATCAATTTCTGACCCATTCCCCTGGGTGTTTTTTCTTTTAAAAATCTTTTTACTAGTAAACCAGACATAAAATTATCTTTTTTATCAATTTATTATGTGAGCCCCTACCGTTCTCTAGAGTTTAAATTTCATGAATGTGGGGATCTTGTTTATTCAGTATACTACTATATCCCTAGTGCTTAAAACAGTATATTATTATATTTGTTGGGTAAATGAATAAAATTATATAAGTAGAAATGGGATATCTGCAGTATGCTTTTATCAGTTCCCACAGGAAATCAGTAACTTAAAGCTAGGTTAAAGCTATTTAGCTTTTATCGTAACTTTTTAAAAGTATATGTGGGTTAGGGCCAATTTGATTACAAGCCTACATCAAGTTAGAAGTTTTTGTTTTCATCCTTCTTGATTTCCATAGGCAATAAAATATTCAGAAATAATGATAAAATAGGTACTGTTAAAAATCATA
>PVHX01011218.1:26682-65571 GCA_004024805.1 Geosciurus inauris
CTGTAATCCCAGCACTCAGGGAGGCTGAGACAGGAGAATCGCGAGTTCAAAGCCAGCCTCAGCAATGGCGAGGCGCTAAGCAACTCAGTGAGACCCTGTCTCTACATAAAATACAAAATAGGGCTGGGGATGTGGCTCAGTGGTAGAGTGCCCCTGAGTTCAATCCCCGGTACCAAAAAAAAAAAAAAAAAAAAAAAATCATATATAGATAGCCATATTGTATCAAGTTCTATTATCATTATAGTTCAAGTATTAAACAGCTTTTGAGTAACAGCTTGTGCATTTTTTATTATAGATAAGTAGGTTACTAGGGTAAAGATACTACATACCAAGATGTGACCACCAGCCCCTGGAGAAGACAAAGCAAGACACTTGTATTGGCATTTTTTCTGAAAACAGCTGCTAAAAATTTCGTTGCTTGAAACCAGAGTTTCTTGTGCTTATGTCTATCCCCACTTTCAAACTTGAATTTCTTTTTATCACAAGCGAGCTAATAAGGGCCCACCCAGGGCATAAATGCTCCAGAAGAGAGTGTTGTGGAACAGGAGCCAGGCTATGCCCAGAGTAGACTAACTGACACCTCTCCAAGGCTCCACCTCTGCATGTGTGCATTTGGAATAAGTAGCATTCTTTCTCCTTGTTTGAAGGAAAAGGAGGAGTTTGAGGATAAGGAAAGTCTTAGTTCTTGTTAGAAGCAAGCATAACCAAAGATATTTCTTAGATATCTTGACTAGTTTTAAAGCAGTGGAGTACTAACTGTTTTTCCTTCATTTAGCACTACCTATATTCAGACTAGTCACTGTAGTTCTTGAAATCATGATTCATATCCCTGGATATTTGCATGTAACTCATGGAATGATATTATTCCTCTCTCATTCCTTTTGCCATGATACAATGAGGTAATCTGAGGAGAGCCAGTAGTTATCATCCAACGAAGACAGATCTTCAGTATTATAGAGTACTAACTAAATAGGATGAGGATTACTTTCAGAGATGGTTACTCTAAAAGTCTATTTCATAGTGACCTAGAAATGGTACTGTATGAACACCCAAAGATAAGATTGCTTTCAAGGCTTGTTTGGTATTGGGACAGCTAATGAAGAGTCTCATTCTGTTTTCCATTGAAGTAGTAATAATCATTATAAAGATCCAAATACTACTATTTATAGAAATGTTCGTAATAGGGTAAAGAAATGCCAGGTTCTAATTCATTGCTTTTTTTTCTCCCCTTGCTCTCCTTTAGGTATTCAAATCTGATTTTGAACTTGTTTTCTTTAATGGTTGATGCAAACATTCCAGATATTGCTCTTGAACCAGATAAAACTGTGAAAAAGGTAATTTTTGCACATCCTCATATCATTTTTAGTCTACTTTTCATATATAAAAAAAGGTTAGGGTTTTAGCAACCTACTTCCCCTTAATTATCCCAGCCTGTGAATTTTTAAGTAACATAAACAAAGAGATCTTTTTGTATCTTTCTCAAATTTTAGAATGCAGTAGTCTCTCAAGTTGTCTGCAGCCAGTTCTGTTCTGCTCCCTTCCTTGTTCATGCCCAAGTCTCAGGTCACCATATCTGGAGTGATATTCATTACTATAAGCCTTGCTCTTTGTCCTTGAAAGTTTAACTCTTCCTTTAATATTCCAAATAAGACTAACAGCACTCCCAAGAGAAACATTGTGAGACTGTAATATCATATAGAAGAAAACAGCCACTTTTTATTTTTTCCATCCATACCTTTGGTTATTTTTATTTATTTTTTTACTGTGTCAGAAGTTTAGAGACTTCTTTAATTCAGCTTGAAAGAGAACAGCCTTTAAGTATAAAGAATCATAGTGCATTCTACTGACATGTATAACTAATTAAAACTAATTTAAAAAATCATTAAAAAAGAGAGAAAGAACATCAAAGGAAAGCCATTATATGTAGCTATTTTACCTTGAATTCTAGCAAGAGATGAGAGGAAAGGCAGTGGGTTTGAAGGTTCTTACCTGAATTAATTTCTGATTTCCAAATCATTGAAAGAGAAGCAATATTTATCCAAAGATAACATAAGATGATGTAAAATATCAATGTGTTTATCAATATTAAACATAAGATGATATGAAATATCAATATGTTTATCAATATTAAAATTCGAAGAAAGCTAATGCTGCTTTTCAACTTATAGACATATAAAAATCACTGAAGGGTGCTGGCACTCTCAGAGATGGAGTTGATGTGGTGTTTGGAAAATTATAATGAGTACCTTAACACTCTAATTTCTTTTTTTTTTTTTTTTTTTTTTAAATAGTTTTTAGTTGTCAATGGATCTTTATTTTATTTATTTGTATGTGGTGCTGAGAATTGAACCCAGTGCCTCATGCATGCTAGGCAAGTGCTCTACCACTGAGCCACAACCCCAGCCCCACACTCTAATTTCTAATATAACTGACTTTGAACAACATCAGATACCTCTGTGATTGAACATAAATGAGAGTACTCTTTTCCCTAATTTATACATCATTAGCAAGCAATGAGGAAATTTACTATAAATATTTTATTATTTTGGGAAAGCCCTTATTAAAATTCCTTTTTCTTTTTTCTTTTCAACAGCATGTTGACTTTTTCCATTTGTTCGTTTTTTTAGCTAGCACTGTTCAATAAAAATTAATTTTTTCTTCAGTAAATATAGACTACTTACTATACTACTTTTTGGCATGTCCTATTGTTTAATCATTTTATTTATTTTTTATTGACTAAAGCTCTTCTTTCAGGAAATATAATTGGTTGATGAAAATTTCTTTAGCTATAATCAATGACTCTACTATTTCAAATGTTGCTTTTTGTTGTTGTTTCAATCTGTTATATTCAGGGTCTTTTTGCTGTTTATTTTAAATCCATTTATCTGGTGTCTGTTATATGTTCACTTTTCCTTGACTGCAGAATGTTCAAAAGTCATTTATGAAAGTTCTAGCTGTATTTGTCAAACTGAGTGAGACAATTTCTTTGGCTAGTTAAGCAGTTTTCTTCTGCTTCTTATTAGATCCATCTCTGTCTATTTTAAGAAGTCGTGAGAGTTCCCTGTTGTTACCAGTTATCTTTATAGCATTGTGTTTTAAAACATAAAGCAGTTCATTTCATGATAAAAGCAAAGAACAAAAGCATATTCATTAGTTGTTTTTCTTTTAGACCACTGTTCTCTGTTTATTATGGTTTCAGTTAAGTAAATCTTTTTATTAAAAAAAGGCATTTGAGCATATTGTTTTTCAAAGGGTATTATAAAAATTTTCTTTACTTTTTGATGTTTTATCAAGGATATGAAGTCATCAATTTCAACATGAACATAGAATTTAAATTATATAATATTGAAAAGTTTTATTAGGATTGGCTAAAATTTGTGTTCAATATTGGTTGATATTTTTCAAGAACTAGATTTTTATACTTTGATATAAAAATACTTTGATTTTTATACTTTGATGAAATTATAATTACTAACACTACTTCACACTGTTACTAATTGGAAAATTTTCACATTGGCTTCATAAATCAAAGCCAGCTAGAGAAACAAAGTAGTGTTTGTCTTCAAAGAGTACAGATTATTATTATTATTTGAGTGATTGTAACATGGCAATGATACTTTCCTTTTTCCATTACTTAATGTAGTAAATAACAATTTCTTTTTAACTTTTTTTAAAATTAATTTATTTGTTCTAATGAGTTATACATGACAGCAGAATGCTGTTCAATTCATTGTGCACAAGTGGAGTACAATTTTTCACATCTCTGGTTGTACACTAAGTAGGGTCACACCATTTATAGAATCATACATGTACCTAGGGTAATGATGACCTCTCATTCCACCATCTTTTCTATCCCCATGTCCACTCCCTGCCCACCTTTGGCCAATACAAAGTACCTCTACTCATCCCATGCATCCACCTTATGGATTAGTATCCACTTATCAGAGAAAACATTTGGCCTTTGGTGTTTTGGGTTTGGCTTACTTCACTTAGCATGATATTTTCTAACTCTATCCATTTACCTGCATATTCCATAATTTTATTCTCTTGTATTGATGAGTAATATTCCGGTGTGTGTGTGTGTGTGTGTGTGTGTGTGTGTGTGTGTGTGTGTGTATCTGTTTCTTTATCCATTCATCTATTGAAGGGCATCTAGATTGGTTCCACAGTTTGGCTATTGTGAATTGTGCTGCTATAAACATTGATGTGGCTGTATCACTGTAGTATGCTGTTTTTCTTTTTAACTTTTTGGAAACAGGTTATATGTATATGACATTTTTGTTAATCAGAATTGTTTATTTGTTGGAAAACATGATTGTTTCAAAACATGTTTTGACAAAACATGGTGTCTCAAAAATCTGAGATGGAGTTGATGGGGTTTAATAACGAAATATGATACCTTGGCATTTAAGAAAATAGCAGAAGCAGGAAGATCTCTCTCTAACCTACCATTCTGTGCTAAAACAGACCATAAAAGAATTCTCTGGCCAAAAATATGTCATAAAACTGGTCGCAGTGGTGCAAGCCTGTAATCCCAGCACTTAGGGAGGCTGAGACAGGAGAATTGCGAGTTCTATCCAGCCTCAGCAACAGCGAGTCACTAAGCAACTCAGCGAGACCCTGTCTCTACATAAAACACAAAATAGGGCCAGGGATGTGGTTCAGTGGTCGAGTGCCCCTGAGTTCAATCTCCAATACCAAAAAGAAAAAAAAAAAACGTCTTAAGACCCTCATTTCAGAGGGGGGCTGTTCCAAATATGTGAAAAAGAAATGCCACACAACAATGCCAAGAAAAATCTGAACAGAGATTTAGCTTCCTTCATTTTGTTACCATTAGATCCTACACTTTTTTGGTCTAATCATGTTTCTCTATCACTATTCCCTTTCTGATCATGTTTAGGATAAAGTATATACAGTTTTTCTTGTTTCGTGGTGTCTTCATTTTCTGCAGCCTATTGTGTTGCATAGAGCTTTATATTACATATTATAAATGAAATTATATTATTTTGTTAATATTTTGGGGCTGGAGGGACTGGTAGTTTAACCCAAGGGCACTTTACCACTGCTCTACATCCCTATCCCTTTTTTATTTTTGAAGACAAGGTCTTGCAAAGTTGCCCAGGCTGCCTTAGCCTCCCCCATCACTGGGATTATAGGCCTGTGCCACCATATCCAGCTAATATGTTTTTTTATGTTGATGTCACAGCCATGAAACTTGTGATGGATGAGAAATCTTTTCTTTCCCTACAGGGTCAAAATTTTAAACATAAAGTTATCAGTCACAAAGTTAATTGAGTGGTAATTATAGTTTAGTGTGTCATGCAATCCTTATTTCTATAAGAAGCTTACTCAAAAAATTATTTTAATTTTTTAAAGCTAATCATCCATAGCAAAGTTCTCCAGCAAAGGTATCTAATAAAAACAATGCATATTGTTAAAAACAAAGTATTGTAGTGCGAGTATAACTAAAACATAGTGGATAGAATAATTTTCAGCAATGAGCAAATCAGTCTTATTAGTATAGTGTGTAAATATAATATTTATGGTTCTTATAAATATTAACAAGTATTCATATGACATATTTGTCATGTAAAAATATATGTTTATGTAGCAAAATACCCATTACTCACCACTCATATTTGACAAATGTTAACATTTTACCCTGTTTACATTAGATCCTATTTTATTAATGAATGAAAATGCTATACCTAGTATTAAGTTGTGCCCATTCACATTTTTTAATAAAGGTGATCATTCTTCCATAGTTTGGGCATAATTTTCCTGTTAGTGTATTCTAAACTTCGTTCATTCACACAACAGTATTTTTTAGCTATCGTCTGTGAAGTGCTGTCATAGTCTGTTATACAAAAACATATATATATATATATATATATATATATATATGATAAAAATGTCCCTGATCTCAGGGAGCTTATCTTCTAGTTAAAGAAATAGACAAGAAACCAGTAAGTAAATACATCTACTATTCGGTAGAGGTTAATGTTATGGGAGAAACTGTAAAGGATGAATTTTGAGTTGAAATTGACATTGAAGATTTTAGATTTGGTGGCCAGGAGAGGATATGAACTCTTTGGAGAAAATTCAAAAGAGATATTTTATAATCCTATGGTCCATAGGTAAGACTTCTTGTAAACTTCTGTAATACTAGGAGGTGAAGGAACCTTAGAACATTTGATTTTAAAAAAAATTGTATTCTCTACCACTTATTAACTTTGCTACTAAGGTTAGTGTGACTGAAAGAAAATAGTTACCTTCAAGAAGTTTTAAATCTTCTCTGCTTTTTTATATGGCTCTTCAGGTTAATAAAGCAATAAAGAGAAGATCTAGTGCAGTGACTAAGCATGTAAACATGAATAAGCATATAAACATTGCTTAACGGCCAGTGTGTTTTTTTTTTTTTTTTTTTGGTACTGGAGATTGAACTCAGGGGCACTCGTCCACTGAGCCACATCCCCAGCCCTATTTTGTGTTTTATGTAGAGACAGGGTCTCACTGAGTTCTTAGTGCATCGCCCTTGCTAAGGCTGGCTTTGAACTCTCAACTCTCCTGTCTCAGCCTCCCAAAGTGCTGGGATTACAGGCTTGAGGCACCGCACCCGGCTTGGCCAATGCTTTTTGATTCATGGTTTTTTTAATTTAATAATTAAGAAGAAACCTTTTTAAATTATGCTAACAAGTTTATTTAGAATAATTTTAGGTAACACTATTTTGTTTTGAAGAATTAAATGGCATATTCCTCTAAATTTATGTCTTACTAAACTTTAAAACAAAGGGTTTAAATATAAGTAGGTACAAAATAGCTGAGGATTTATTTCAAATGGCCTGCAAAATTAAATGACGTTTGATGCGAGTATATGAATCATAGTGCCTACTTTGATGGAATTTTGGCAATATAAGTGTTTTGGATTTTTTTTGTTCTGTTTTGTTTTGGTTCCTTTAAAGTAATAAGTCATATATTTTACTTCAAATAATTTTCAGGATTCCCTTTTAGTAGTAGTTGGATGAGACTTCAGTTTTTATCGTTTTTTTTAAAAAGATACTCTTTTAAATTCTGTTTATTCAAGTAAGGTATTTTTTTTTAATTTTAATGATGCTCAGTTAATAAATGAATTCAGCAAGAAAATAATGTTTAGATTGAAAGGTTTTTTTCATCCTAATGAATCAGATTTGTTACTTTGTTGTAACCACTTTGTGATTAAATTATTTTAAAATTGGTTCAGGAAAAAAACTTTTTTCTAATTCTAAGTTTTTGAATAAGAAGAATTTAACGAGTCTGCTTTTCTTGTTTTAATGAAAGTTGTTTTAGAGATGCTAAACACTTAATTATTTTAAAGATATTGCTGTGTTAATGTTTAGTCTTTTAAATGTTGTATTTTAAATGTTGTATGTTGTATTCTAAGGGTAAAGATTAGGTATAAAAGAAATCACTATGTTTCTTATAAAGGACTATATAGTTTAGTCTTGTGTTGCTCGGTTTTGTTTTGGGGATAGCATTACACACCTAAGTGCCAAAAGAGTGTACATTGAAATACTGTTAGAGATGGAATTTAATGTGAGGTGATAACTGGAATGTTAAAGGTCTGAGGGTATAACTCAGTGTTAGAGCATTGCCTGGCATAGGCAAGGCCCTGGGTTTGATCCCCAGCACCATGGGGTAGGGGTAGGGTGGATAATTGGAATGTTAGGGGTGTGTGTGTATACGTGTGTGTGTGGAAAACTTACATTTGTATAGTTCTATATGGTGCAGAAACTTTAACCTATGGCTCTTTCTTTGTTCCAATTCACATCTAATAAGTCGTTTCTTAAAAATAAGATTGCCTCTTGCCCCTTGACAGCCCTGTCAGTGTACAGAGCAAATGAAAGCAGGGGAAGATCCTTGCTTAGCTATTAGGTCTCCTGACCTCTTCCAGAGTTTGGTCTGGCAATGGAGTAGAGTAACAGATCAGAGACAGATTAAAGCTTACCTTCTTCACATTTAGATAGTTGCCAATTATGGTACTCGAAATAATGCCCTGGATTATAAAGTTGTCTTTGTTGCCAAGAATGAGAAATCTAAAAAATAGTATCAGCCACCAGAAATTTCTCAGAAGAGTAGATTTAGTTACCCAGGCTCTTTCTTGTTTCTTAACAATAGTTGTCTTTCATAACAGCATGTTAAATTCTCAGGGACAGATTACAATAATATAGTTTAAATTAGCCTAACAAATTTAAGAAAATGTATTACTTATTTCTATTTGGTAATTATTAAATGTTTACACATTTTAAAAGAAAAATAAGATACCCAGTTTGCAGTTTTTAAATAGATCCAAATTGAGGTTCATGAAGCTAATTGGAAGAAAAATTGATATGACAAATTTCTGCTTTGAAAATAGAGAAGTCAAATAACTTGATTATGTGCTCCATGGCAAATATAACCTTTCCAGTGAACATCAGTAACTGGTAATTTCACTGACATTGAAGGAACTAGTAAACTTCAGGAATGTTCTGTTCTAATTGCTGATAGTAGGCATCACAGCGGTCCATTGGTTACAATGGATGCCTCTGCTGTGAAATGCCCATGGCTTTCTTTATAAGTTATGCTGCCAAGGATTTGTTTTTAGTAAATCTTCTGTCAGATGTGAAGTGTCAAGCTATAATGAAAACATGTTCTCTGTAATTAAAAGATGGTAAGTGTACAAATGATCTCTGAAATTGGGATTTAAATACTCAGAAGACTTGCCTTTTTTGCTTATGGTCTACTTGACTAGTGAGTATATGTGTCATTATTTATAGCTGCTCTAAAATTCTACCACTTGAATGCTAAAGTATGGTTTTAGAGCACACAAGTTTTACTTATTACAACTTTTTGTGAGAAATGCAGAAATATACTTTTTTCCATAAAGTTATTCTAATGTATCTACTTAATCATTGTGTTGTCATTTGATTATGGGTGGAACACAAGCAAGAGTTTGTAGGTAATTCAGTTGATAATATGACTGATAATCCAAGGGGACAAATAATTACCTCTTCCGCACAATTTCTGAGGTTATCCCTTGTTGTTGGATATGAAAAGTAGGAATGCCTTTTGGTAAGTAAAAAAATCAATTATTATAGGCTAAATATAAAATGCAGGTCTTTTCATATTAAGCCTCTCCCTTAGTCCAACACACAAGTTACACAGGCATGTACTTATGTGTAAAATTAAGTACTAATTATTATTAGCAAAGAGAATACTAACGGAGACTGTCTCTAGGAGATTGTAGCTCTTCAAATGAATATGACGTAATCCTCCATTTCTTGTGAAATTTAAAGGTTTTGATCTGTGGAACACAAAAAGACATGAGAAAAGTTTAATCAGAGTAAAAGAAAATATGTAGAAAACCCAACATAGATACAAACTTAAGTGACTCTGAAGAGCAACACTGAAATGAGAAACTACAGTCAGGTGTTGCTTAATGACAGGATGTGTTCTGAGAAGGGCACCATTTGGTGATTTCATCATTGTGTGAACATCATAAATCTTAAACTAGCCTAGATGGGCAGCCGATTCACTACACACTTAGGCTATGTGGCACAAGTATATATAGTATTGCCTATTGCCACTAGAGACATGATGAACAAAAACCACAAGATTAAATCCAACAAAGAGAAAATAATGTTATCAAGAGATGGGGTAAACAGAAGATGTGTGAAGCCACTGCTGGTACAACAAGGTGTATTATTTTGTGTAAGGGTTTTCTTTTTCTTTTGTTGCTAGTAAGTAGAAGAACTACACCTAAAATAACGATAAAAATTATAGTAGATACATAAACCAGTAGCATATTGATTTATTTTGAAATATTATTACTATACATAATTTCATGTGCTTTTTTTTTTTATTTTTTCAGTGCTGGGAATTGAACCCAAGGCCTCATGCATACGAGGCAAGCACTCTACCAGCTAAGCTATATCCCCAGCCCTTTGTGCTATACTTTTATACAAGTGGAAATACAAAAAGTTTGTTTATACTAGCATCACCACAAACATGGGTAATGCTTTGCACTGTGATGCTAGACCTCTATGATATTACTAGGTGCGAGGGCTTTTTTAGTTCCATTATAAATCTTATGGACCACCATCATGGATGTGGTCCATTATTGACTGAAACCTTATGAGTGGCCATGTTTTGGCTCACCTGTTCTTTTAGATTCATCAGAGCAGCTAGTAATGGTGATAGTAAAATGGGATCCTCAAAACATAATTAGCCACTGCTGAAATTTCATTACTGACTTAATAACTATGAGAGCTGTTTTGTTTCCTGCAAATGGTTGGTGGTTGAGATGATTCTAAGGTAGTGTAAGATTGCAAGTGGGTCATTAGGACTGAGGTTGTATTATAGTATAAGCTGTGAACAAATGTTGTTTCCCTTGATAATCAGACATATCCCCAAGGAGCTAAGTATTAGAGTACCCTATTTCAAAGACAGAGGCACTGTTCCAGATAACAGTTTTAAAATAGAGTTTAAAAAACAACAACAACAACAAAACAATAGTCTTTGGAAGCATAGGGGGTAACCAAAGCCAATCATGAACACAAAGGGTATGTACCTTTTAAAGATGAACAGCAAAGATCAGATTTTTAAGTTTGTAACCTTTTGCTTGAAAGTACTTTAAAGAATTGTTTTGAGCATAGGCATACTGGTGAAATGTAAGAGGACAGTGTTTGGAGCTAATGTGGTAGCCAGGAAGTTAGCAAGGAAATTCTGGAAAAGTGAAAGTCACAGAAGTGAGCTTATTCTTGCCCCAATCTCCATATAAAATCTTCCCAAATCTTGACTGAATATGGAACTTTGCAAAACTCTAGGTTCTATCAGATGGAAGAGCAGCAACCAGAAACTTCAAAAACCAACTCTAAGATGACCCACATGTCACAACCATTAAAAGACTGCTTTAAATCAGCTATGATGAATGTATTCAAGGGCTAAGGGAAAATATATAATGACTTAGCAGATAAGGATCTCAACAGAGAAAAAGTAGAAATTAAACAACAGCAAAAAAGAATTCTAGGACTGTACAGTAGCTAAAATGAAAATTAGTTGGATAGCCTTAACGGTAGATTGGATGTGACATTAGAAGGAATGAGAGAGCTTTAAGATCAATTACTAGAAATTATGTAATCTGAAGAATAGAGAGAATGTGGCTCAATAAAAATGATTAGAATTAGTCAGGTATGGTGGCACAGTCATGAAATTCCAGCAACTTGGAAGGCTGAGGAAGGAGGATCACCAAGTTCAAGGCTGGCCTTAACAACTTAATGATCCGTGTCTCAAAATAAAGAGGGCTGGGGACATAGCTCAATTGTAGAGTGCCCCTGGGTTCAATCTCCAGGGCCAAAAAGAAGAAAAGAAAAAGAAAGAAAACAATGATGAGAACCTTAAAAACCTAGAGGACATTAGTCTAACATAGATAATAAATGTGATACCAAATAGCTACTTATATGCAGTCAGACCTTTTTTTTTTTGTATTGGGGATTGAACCCAGGGGCACTTAACCACTGAGTTACATCTCCAGCCCTTTTTTATATTTTATTTAGAGACAGGGTCTTGCTGAGTTACTTCGTGCCTTGCTAAGTTGCTGAGACTTTCTTTAAACTTGTGATCCTTCTGCCTTAGCCTCCTAAGACACTGGGATTACAGGAGTGCACCAACTCTCCTGGCTGCAGTTAGTAAGTAGTTCTAGATCTAATTTTTTTTTCCAATAAAGCATACCTCTTTAAAGAGAATGTCTTTGTATTTAGTTAAAAGAGCATTTTCTTTTTATGCAGTATATCTTTTTTAATTCAGACAATACGCATATAAGCTTTAATAAACTAAAAGAAAAATTCCCTAGTCTTTGGAAACAGTAGATCATTGAAGTATTTCTTTGAAGGGCTAGTGGAAAAGACATTTTAGAAGATCTGATTTAGTTTTATTTGCCAGTGATTAACATAGTTCCTATGAACTATGGTAATGAAGGTGGGCAAAATGTTAAAGACTCACCTTGATATATCTATTTCACAGTGAACAACAGGGATAAAGTGAAGGAAATAATTAATTTGTTGCAATTTAAATCATATAGTAGTTCTAGATCTGATTTTTTAAAAATAAAGTATAAATTGGGTTAAAATTATTTTTCCTATTTTTGAAATCAGTAAATTTTCATACTCATACAGAATGACATTTGGAGTTCCTTTTATAAGCTGTAAATCTCTTATTTGACATAGAAATAACTCTTGATATATTTTAATAATATCTACATCAGTTTGAATCTGTCTGTTCAAAATATATTTCTATTTTTCTTCATTAAAAAGACTAGACTGTTATCTTGTAGGTTCAGGATAAATTTCGTCTAGACCTGTCTGATGAAGAGGCAGTGCATTACATGCAGAGTCTGATTGATGAAAGCGTCCATGCTCTGTTTGCTGCAGTGGTAGAACAAATTCACAAGTTTGCCCAGGTAAGTTCTCTGAGGGCAATGCATTTGTCTCACTGAAAGTCTTTGGAGAAACCTCACTTTTGGCTTACCAACTGATGATATCTGCTCTGTTGTTTTGTCAAGCCTTAATGACATCTTGCCATCCAGTTGAAGTGGCCATGTTCTATTTATTTTTCTTAGCACATAATAAATTGCGGGGGGCACCTACCTAAATATCATTTCTTGAGAATGATTTTGTTTTGAGTAGAAGCTTTGGTAAATAAGACTTAGATATTTGTTGGATTTTTTGGTTTGTTTTTTTTTGGGCGGGGGTGGGGGGGGTAATGTCGTATTGAACTGAGAAGCACTCAACCACTGAACCACATCCACAAAGCTATTTTGTATTTTATTAGAGACAGAGTCTCACTGAATTGCTTAGCGCCTCACTTTTGCTGAGGCTAGCTTTGAACTCTCATGATCCCCTGCCTCAGCCTCTCGAGCTGCTGGGATTACAGGCATGCGCCACCATGCCCGGCATTTGTTGTGTTTTGATAAACACTGACGTACTAAGCAAAGAGTTTAAAAGCCATGAAAAGCAATCCACATGACACACTGTAAAGGTCTCTCAATACTTAACTCTTAGATATCTATGTACCTATCTATTTATCTATCTATCTATCTATCTATCTATGTATAGATAGATAGATAGATTTCCATAGCAAGACATTTGCCTTTTTTTACTTTTTTATTTTATTTATTTATTTATTTATTTTTATTTGTTTTATTTAGGCTTACATGTTAACAGTGCAATTTGATTCATTGTACATAGATAGAGGATAATATATCAATTCTCTAGTTGTAAGTTGTATAGAGTCACAACATATATGCAGTCATACATAAAGTTAGGGTTATTATCATCTTGCTTCATCCCTGTGTACAATGGTACATAGTTCTCCTCTTTTTTTTTTTTTAGATATTTATTTTTTAGTTGTAGGTGGACAGAATATCTTTATTTTATTTTTATGTGGTGCTGAGGATCGAACCCAGTGCCTCACGCGTGCTAGGCGAGCACGCTACCACTGCGCCACAATCCCAGCCCCATAGTTCTCCTCTTTATGGGTTTTTCTCATGCCATACTTGCATATTCTCGGTTTTCTCCTTTATTTTCCTGATTAATCACAATATATAATAAAGCTCAAGCTTCACATTTGAAATTTTTGGTATATATATATATATATATCTATCTATCTATCTATATATATATCTGTGTGTGTGTGTGTGTGTGTATACATATATATATACACACACACACACATATATGTATATATATGCATATATATACATATATGTGTGTGTGTGTGTGTATAGCATATATATATATGCTTTCCTTGTGAATGCCTTCCTGAATTTATACATTCACTAAATACTATTACTAATCATCCAGGCTCAAAGCCTATGATTTCTCTTCTAGTGTCTAGATTTGTCAGCTCTTTTGCCTTTTTTTTTGGGGGGGGGGGGTACATGGGCTTGAACCCACAGGTGCTTAACCACTGAGCCACATCCCAGCCCTTTTTTACTTCTTTGAATTTTGAGATAGAGTCTTGCTAAGTTGTTTTAGGTTGCTAAGTTGCTGAAGCTGGCCTCAAACTTGTAATCCACCTGCCTCAACCTCCCTAACCGCTGAAAGTATAGGTATGTGCCTTCATTCCTGGTGATTCAGGTTTTTGAGCATTCTTATGTTTATTCTTATAAATATTCTGATCACATACATTTTGACAAAATATTATTTTACCTTGCTTTTTAAAATGTAAATGTGGCTAGTATTTCCCCATTGCTTGATAGTGCAGTCCAATCTCTGGCAGCTCCAGACCTTCCAGAATGCTGTGCTCTGAGCTACGTTCAAAACTCTTTTTCTCTGAATATCTTATTTTATTTTACCTCACTAACCACTTTGCTGCTGCTATTTCTTTAGCTGAGAATGTCTATCATTTTAATAATGCATCTTTTATAAGCTTCTGCACACCAAAATCCAGCCTACCCTCCCAAAGCTATTTATTTTAATGCCCCTCTGATTCATCTTTCTCTGAATTTTCCTAGTATTTTATACCTCTAGAGTTGTACTTGCATTTTGCTTCCTATTATAGATATTTGGAATGCTTTTTAACTCCTAAAATGCAAAATTCATGAAGGCTAATCACCTGACAATCACATTGTAGTACATGCTTTGTACACTCAAAACCTATCTACTGAACATAAAGGAATTTCTTCTAAATGTTAGCTTATCTTAACACCTATTTAGACTATAATTTTATTACAAGTGTTGCCCCTCTACTTTATCCTAACCAATTATTTATTGAGATTAAAACACAACTCAGGTAGTAGTAGTTAAGTGAACCATTTGATTAACCAGTTAATCAGTGATGGATATAAATCTACATATAGCATAACAGAGTGTCAGTCTACATCTAGCACTGCAGAGTATGTTAGAGTTATATTGCAAAAAGCCCAGAGGGTGAAGTGGCTTACCCAATATCAAGTGCCTAACTAGGGGCAGAACTAAAACTGACTCCCACATCCAGGTTTTCTTATTTGTGGTTCTGGAGATTGAATCCAGGGCACTTGACCACTGAGCTACATCCCAATGCCATTTTTTAAAATTTTATTTTGAGACAGGGTCTTGCTAAGTTGCTGAGATCGTCCTTGAATTTGTAATCCTCCGGTGTCAGCCTCCTACATCACTGGGATTACAGTAGCATGCTACCGTGCCTGGCCGTATTTAGTGTTTTTGAAACTAATTTTCTTAATTATCAGTACCTTGCTGATCATGCTATACTATATTATGTGTCAGTGGGTCACAGCCCACATGATCCTGTTAATTCTGTATCTCTGTATGCACATTTTATTTTTCAGTAGACTAGCCTGAGCAGCTGCTCTGTAGTATAGTGACTGGCTTCCCCAAGAGTATATAATAGCAAAAGTGGTGGGCCTCCTACAATGAGTCATAAGGGCACTACAGATTCATAGAGAGAAGAAATAGTTTCAACTTTATGATGGGAGAAGAGGATAGCACATGCACAGAGAAAAGGAATTAAGTGTGCCATCTTTAATTCAAAATGCCACATGTTGGCACTTTGAATTAGGTGTGCCATTTTGAATTAAGTGTGGCATCTTAACATGCCTCAGCCTAGAGTTTGAATCTTCCAAATTTCTGTTAAATTTTGAATTTTTAATGATTTGATTTTTAAATTCTATTGTGACTTTATAGAAGATATCTATTTTACTATCTGGATCTAAGAATAAAAGGACTGTTTTTCTTAATTTTCTGTATTAAAGATAGAGAAGAGGAAGAGCCTAATTGAAAAAACAGGGCTGTACTATTACTGGGGGGAGTAATAATAGAGGGACTTTGGTTTGCCTATGTCTCTGGGCCTGAGTTTTGACATCTGTGAAGTGGCTGATATTGAGATAAAAATTACCATTCATTTTCTTACATAAATTTAATGTCAGAGATGCACAAAGGCAAATTGCTTTCCTTATATAAAATTAATTGACCACCTTTAAAGCTAGTAAAGGAAATTTGCCTCCCTTAGCCCAGCTGTGGTTAAATTGAGAAAGTTGTACAGAACTTTTTTGAGTTGTTGACATACAACTTTTCTTCTGCTCTCATAGAGAAAACAAGAATACAGATGATTAAAGGAATTGGTAATAGAAACTGGTATTCACTGAAATTACACTTTTGTGAAATCATCTTATAAGCAGTAACTGAGAGATGATTTTATTTCTTATAAACATTAAGTCTATTTCCTAGTTTTTTGTTTTCTAGTTCTTCAGTAAAATAATACAGAAATCCTGGATAATTGATTAGCATTAATTAACATTGTTTCAAACTCTTTTGCACTAAGATAGTTTCTTGATAAGATATTATTGAAAATCAGGATTATAGAAACTTGAAAATAAGAGTTAAGAGCAAATATCTGAATTATTAGAGTAATTTACAGATTGTGGTCATCATTCTAAACTGTAAAAATGGACATTTAATGCAGAATGAATATGTAGGTGAACTATTTAAAGATCATATCTTAGCTTTTCATTTTATGATAGGCAACATTTGGGACAACGTTAGCTTTTCTGTTTATTTCAACTTTGCACTTCGTATACCTCTTCCTCATTTTTTAATGTTATATAACCCTTACTATAATTATATAAATATGTTTTAGTCACCATATTACAGATGAGAAGACTTACCAAATAAAAAATTGTTCCTTATTACATTCAGGTATTCTTTACTAGAATTCCGTATTATTTTATCCTAAAAGATGAGCTTTAAAATGCTCATGCTGTTGTTTAGATTTTCTTAAATATGCCATCTGTACCAATACTATTTTACAACTGAAATAATATTAACATAAGAGTAATCTAAGTATATTTTATCATTGGAACTTGCTTAGGCTTAAAAGTCTATGTGGAATATTAAGGTAATGTCTTAGCTTCATATAAATCTTTTAATTACAAAATAATAGAAGCACAACTCTCATCTACTCTCAGAAGTTTATTTTTTCTTTGAAATCCATGTTTCAACATATGTATGCTTAAGTATTAATACAATAAATAACATGCACGTTCAAATTCTTGTGACAAACATCTAGATTTTGTCATAGTACTTATTATAATAATGTAAAATTGCTGATTGACTTGTAATTTTGGTGCATTTCAGTTCATTATTATGGATTATAAATTTGAATTTTTTAAAGAAACAGGTTGATAAATGTTAACCAAAGTTATAGTTATTGTAGCATAAAAGAAATTGTATGTTAAAAGAATAAAAATTGCCTGATTCTACTATTATATGAAATGCTGAAAAGGCTTATTTTCTTCTGTCATGCAATTTCTGAGGAAGGGGAGAGATTAAACACTGTAATATTTGTTGCCTAGCAACACCCATCTATTAGTGGTATAAATTTTACACCAAAAACACTTATTTGGGTCATTGTCTTTGAAATTACATTATCAGAACTCCACTCTGCAGAAATGATTTTTAAAGGTCTTTATAGTCTTGTCTGCATCAGAAAGATAAAGGTCATATAGTTTGTGTCACTTAAAGCACTAAAGCTGGGTTTTTCAGTGGTAGTCTCTCACATTCCAGTGTGTTTCCTTCATTTCTGCTTTTTCCTGTCTGTCTCATCACTGATTGATAGTGAGACTGGGATGTGGTTTCATCTTTTTAAAAATTTTTTTGGTAAACTACCTAAAGCAGTAAGAACAGATTGAATTAAGAAAGTTTACCTAATTTCCAACTCAACATACTAGAAACACTGCCATCTATTTAACAGGAACAGGTCCAGGCAGAGGGGCACATTGGCATAGTCACATATTCTTACGTTAAAGACCACATGCCTTTAGTTTAAGGGAATTCATTTACATATATCTGGAAGCATTTCAAAACAAAACAAAAATAACGAAAGGAAGGAAATGGTGTCTTGTATTGCCTCTGAAAAACCTATGCCCTGAATAAATGTGAGAATTCTGAATAAACACATTTTTATTAGATTTATGTGTATAGTCATAATCCCTTTGACAGTCTAGAAATCAGTACTGGTAAGTCTTCTGTTTGTTTGAGTTATTTCAAAGCTGTTATTTCATGGGAGTGAGAAACTTTTTTTTAAAGATTTTTCAGCAATGGCAAATGTAATGAATAGTAGTGTTAGATTTACTTCCTGATCCTAGTGTATTTACTCTTTTTGTTGTTTTGTTTTGTTTCTTTGAGACAGGGTCTCATTAAGTTGCTTAGGACCTTGCTGAGTTGCTAAGGATGGGCTCAAACTTGTAATACTCTAACCTCAGCCTCTTGAGTCACTGGGATTACAGGGATACACCACCACACCTGGCTTATTTACTCTTAAACATACCATAATGTATTTTTACTTATGACTTTATTTGGTGTTTGGTCTTACAAGATATGTTAATGATCTGTTTAGGGCTATACATCATCTAATAACCATTATAGAAAAAGAAAATTAGTGTGCACAGTACAAAATTTTTGTTTATTGTTCATAATAATTCTATTTAAAGTCCTTATACCTAGACATGTGTTATTTGGGGTCCTAATTGCAAGCAAACAGATGAGTAGAAAATATTCTAATTAGAAAATATTCTCTTTTAACAAACACATATTGATATTAATAATAAAAATGCCCATAAAACTCTATTTTATGAATTTATTGTTTCCTACTACAGCTATTAAATGCCATGTATTCTTTAACTGTGATGCAGACATGAGTGTGTAAATGCAAAATAGAATTAACTATTGCAGGTTTAAAACATTTTTAGTACTCATGTTAAGTGTAAATACAAATCTTCCTATGTTTGTTTTGGTTTTACAGTGTTACTTTATTCAGTTTTTCTTTTTTTTCCCTTTTGATGATACTTTCTCATCTCTTATTTTCTGTTTGTTTTTTTGAAACTTCCCTGTTTGTTTAAATTGACCAGTAAAACCTAATTCTGCTAAGTACCTCCCATGAGGTTGAAGACACATAGCCCTGAATATCCTTAACCATGTTCCCAAGACATCAAGTTAATGTCACTCAGTATATTTTATACACAGTCTCTTGTTATAGTTAGTTCCGCTTATCTTGCCTCTTTAAATAATGTGACTGTATAAAAAATAAAATAGTTTTGGATTGGCAGGTCCCATTCTACCTTCTGCTTGCACACTAACTGTAATTTATGAGTTCATTACATGGGCCCTGTTTTACCATTAGGAATGAAGAATAGCAGGATTAAGATATTTTATGGAACACAGCAAAAAATACTGAATTCTGGAGCCAAGTTAAAATTCTTCTCTAAAAGCAAATTTTTTAATTTAGTAATTTTCTGAAGAGCCAGATGATTCTCCTACCATTGGCTTAAATATATTAATATATCATCATTATGTGTCATACAAATCCATTTTGTACCATCTCGTGTCCCATATCTGTTCCTAATTTATTTGGTTTATCTTAGGAGTAATTAAAAAAATAATAACAACTAAGAAACAATAATAGTAAAAATATTAGTAGCCTCTTGGACATTTAAATGTGCCAGGGAATAAAGTGTATTCTCTGTATCACCTTATTTAATTCCCACTCTTTTAAAGTGAGTTTATCACCAGATTTGTTTTACAAGTGAGAAAACCGAAGCAAAAATTTGATAGTTCCTGATTCAAACCCAAACCTGTGATGTTGGAAATATATGTTAGTCACTAAATAATGTTTTTCTTGATTATACATCTAAGCTTTACTTTGTTACACATGAATAGATTTTATTGTGAGTAATGAATTTTTTTTAAAAAGGCTTGTAAATTTTAATTTTTTTCTTTTCTTCCCTTAATCATTCATCTGATCATCAAAAGGGAAAAAAATTAGCTGCTCTAATAGCCAAGAAAATATAATATACACAGGAATCACTGGGAACAGTTAATCTGAGATAAATGATAAAATGGAATAACATTTATTTTTCACATTGGCCAAATTCAGGCTTGAATTTCACTGACCCCATATCCCATCTTACTGACCTGCAGTCAATACTGCTGCACAGTACATGACAAGTGTTAAAGTTTTCCAAGTGATTAATTATTGTAATAGCAGCAGATACAAGAATGCTTAGTAATATTCATCTAAAATGCACTGAAGTTTATTTTTTATGCATACAAATTTAGTTTCCTTATCTTCTGTAAAGAAGACTTTAAACACTTGAATGTAATCCTTGGAGAGACATGCACTTGTTTGCTTCATTAAACTATTTCTAGTGAAGTTGTTTTATAGTTATTGTTATTTTTTTACCTGTCTTTTATATGTGTTAAACACTTACAGAAAAATTCTTCAAAAGAATATGGAGTTGAATATATGGTTCCAGCTCTGCTACATAGCATTATTAATTCTTTTCCATGGACACAGATATTTTAAAATATATTAGAAAAACATTAGAGGCCATCT
The DNA here is from genome assembly GCA_004024805.1 of Geosciurus inauris. NCBI lineage: Eukaryota > Metazoa > Chordata > Mammalia > Rodentia > Sciuridae > Geosciurus > Geosciurus inauris. The sequence goes on from PVHX01011218.1 coordinate 47,083, forward strand.
ATTCAGTAGCATCCTTTCCCTCACACATACAAACATACATGTATTCATGTACAGTTTTTATTTGCTTCCAGAGTGCTTCCAGGATATTTAGACTTCTAGCTTGTCAGTGTAGATCCTTTACAATTTGGCTTTTACTTGCATTTTCAACCTTTTTTTTTTTTTAAATATTTATTTATTTTTTTAGTTGTAGGTGGACAGAATATCTTTGTTTTTATGTGGTGCTGAGGATCGAACCCAGTGCCTCATGCGTGCTAGGCAAGCATGCTACCACTGCACCACAATCCCAGCCCCATTTTCAACCTTTATTATTATCTAACAGCCTTCAGAAAGAACCTTTGTTCTTTCTGCCTGGTATGACACTTCCTTGGACCTGATAACTGTGTAACCCATTCCCCCAGCATTATACCTTTGTGCTTTTCCAGAATGAGTTGTCTACTCATTTGCACTACTTTGGAGTGTGTGTACATGCATTATGGTTCTTCCTGTGTATACCGATTTGGTCTTCATGGTTTAGTCTGAAGCATCTGGGGATCTTCCACAGAATCTAAACCAATTCCTGGCACATATAGGTACCAAATAAATGTATATGGTTTTATACTCTGATATTGCCTTTAAGGAAAATATTTAAATTGCTTTTGAAATTACAAATGACATTTGTAAAAGTAAATCTTGCCATATTCTTTCATTCTTTCTAGAATTGCTACTTTAAATTGTATGAGATTAAAATCAGTCAACATATTAGTATTTGTCACATTTTTACATATGCATGGGTATGTGTACACATACATGTCAGTGAGATTTTTTTCCCTTTACTTTTTTTCTGAGTAGAATAATGAGATATAGTTCATAGATACAACAAAAAGGTATACAGAGTGTGAATGACTGTTTCTTCACCCAGATCAAGAAATCTTTGTTTCATTGACTTCTACTTAATATCCTAATATTGCACATGTTAGCATCTTTAGCCCAAATCAACTGTTTGCTTAGCTGTTTCGTCTTTCAGGACTACTTCCTTTGGTTTGGCTTCTAGATCATTTGTGGAATGAAGTGGCTGAACCTGGAATAAGCTACAGGTTCAACTGTCTTAACTATGTGGTATTAAGAACTAATAACACTACTCACAGTATGAATCATCTGATCACCACACAATCCAGTTTGTTTCTCATATAGTAATTGGGTCATCTTGAACTTACAGTTAACAAACAGCTCCTCCCTCGAGTATTTTAAGCTAAGCCTCAGGAACCCTGTATATTGTGGACAGTTACAATCCTCTGTAAAAGCTTTTAGCAAAGTAAATTATTTACTTTTTATTTTAATAGAAGTCTTTTTGAAAATATAGAGTTTTGTTTATCTTTCTTCATGAACAGTGAAGTAAATTATTTTTAATTTGTTTGTTTTTAATTTTTGTAGTACTGGAGAAAATGAAAGTTTGGCCCATGAAGATGTATGACTCAGTAAGAAAAGCACATTAGAAGCACTTGGTGTATAATGAAGACTTGAGAATAACAAAAAGTGGAGAGCTTCCTAAATGTTACAGATGCCTGAATTCCATTTCCTTGGATGTCACTGCTTAAATATGATCTTAAAGGATTTGTTAAAATATTGTACATATTTCTTTTCTAATATATGTTTTGTTAATAAGAAGTGAAGACCTTATTCCAGGATTATGTATATAATTTGAGAATTCTGGAGAAATTTCATTTTGAAATAGTAAAACATTTTAGTCTATGAGTTTAAAATGTCATTTTTTCCTCATATTTTACACCAGGACAGCATTTATATGAATTGGGATTAATTTCTCTGTCTAGAAGTTGTGTGTTTCTTTTTTCTCCTTTCTTCTCTCTTTTATTCAACTCCCACATTGTCCCATTTTTGTTCATTTGGTTTTCTATAATTTGCATAAAGTTGTACTTGAAAATCTACTTAATGTTTACACATTATAGCTCATTCTTTACCCTTGAAGAATTGATTTTAGAAGGTGTTGATTTATCAGGTGGACGGGGTGGGGTCCCATGAACTCCGAGTGGTGCTAGTAATCTGTGGATTCAAGTGTTGTTGGCCCTGTGTGCTCTGTGCCCTGGCCCTCCCTGCTCGCCATTGCTGTAGGCAGTATAGGAGGCTTTGCAGGAGGCCATTTAAGTGTGTAAAAGGACACACTGAGGAGCAGTTGCAGTTCCTGGGGAACTTTGCTACAGCCTGTAGATGGGTGGAGAAAGGGGTGGCCAGTTGGAGGTGTGGGAAAAAGAAATTTATACTTCAAAGTGATACTCATTTTTTCTACTTATAAATGTTGTGTTTTGGGGAGTGGTGTTGTGTTTTGTTTCATTTTTAGCTTCAGCTCACAGTTCTAAGTTATAATTATGTAAAGTATGTGGAAGTGTAGCTATCTGGGTAACTGGCCAGAAGGTATGACTGCAGATTTTCATAAAATATGAGCATAAAATATTTTTTACATATCCATGCAAGACAATGTGAATCATCTTTCTGCAACAAATTCTTTTTTGATACAAGCTGTATTTTCAAGTTTTTGAAACATCTCACCTAAACTTGTTAATGTAATGCATCCTTTGGGATTGAATCAAAGTAAATTTTGGTCTTTTAAGACTTCAAGTCCCTCTAATCTACCTGGCTTTTTTGCCTCATGGAACTTTGGGGAAATTAACATTACACAAATGATCTTAGCAACATAATAATGTTTGCATATAAAAGTTACACAGTCATATAGAATGGAAGAAAAAGAATATTTGGTATTTTTAGTGCTGAATAAATAATAAAGTATCAAATGGCAAGAAAGATGAAGGTTAAATTATAGTACAGTTTCTGAGAATTGCATTAATTATAATATTTTTTGTCACAAAATTATTTTCCCTGAGCTTGCCTTTTTTAGAATGAGGTTACCAGCTGGAAAGCAGGCATATAATTAAGAGACATCCTACAGGTGTATGGAATATGATTTGTGCAGAATGCACATGCAGATTTAGAAAAATGGTAAAAGACAAAAAGGCTTTTATGAATCTTAAGAGAGTTTATACTTAAACTAATTGGTAAGTTCCATCCTTTACTTTGTTTTTTTCTTTCCTTCACATATTTGTCATTTTTTTGTGTCTGAGAAGCTTTCACACCTTCCACATACTTATTCTTGTGGTCTTTTTTCTACTGGACCTCCTCCAAAATTTTTCTCTTGGCCCTGTTGAAAATGGCCCTTTTGAACTTCTGGAATTATCACTTTTAATTGATGTTTAGTAAAGTTGGATATTATTATATTTGCATCTCCTATTTCAGGGAATGGCAGACTTTTCTTTAAAGGGACAACATAGTAAATTTCATCCCCCTTGAGAAGCACATGATCTTGATAGGAGCAATTCATCTCTGCTGTTATAATGGAAATGAAGTTACAGATAGTGTGTAAACAATAGGGCATGGCCAGAATGGATCTGGCCATAATTTGGTGACTATTTTAATTCATTATTAGGCAAAATTGTTTCACCTTATTGATCTTAAACTCCACAACACAGCATGTTTCTAGTAGGGCTCAGTAAGTAAATTTTGCATTAATATGAAATTCTAAATGTAAACACTGACAACAGGTAAGGAGGATTGATCACAAGTAACCTTTTATTTCATGCAAACGTAAAAAGAAAAATAAGCATTGTGGCCACCACAAAAGGAAAGAGTGGGACACTTGCAGTAGTCACAATTCTCCAGAATTTTAATTCTTATCAGACAGATGTTGTCAGAGTCCTCACCTCTGGGGCTAGGGAGTGTTTTTGGTTAGGTTTTGGTTTTGCTTCCTGGGAGTGATTCCCCAGTCCTATTGTTTTAAGAAATAAAAATTGGGACTCATGAGTCACTTTTTTTCTGATGTGGGCTTATGACCCTTTAGCCAAAATATTCGCAGCAAAACTACAGCCATCATCTTTCTTTCATGGAGATGTTTCCTTCTTACTAAACACCTTTCTGACTAGAAATTTTTATTCTCCCTTAAATTCCTGGTCAAAGATTCCCTTTTAAATCAAAAGATCTAGTTTTAATATTTTTTAAAAAGTTTAATATAAACAGCATACAATGTTGAACTTTGCTCATAATACTGCAATTCTACTTCTTGATATTCATCCAAGAGAAAAATGAAAACATGCCCACATAAAAGACTTAACATATAAATGTTCTTGGCCTGATTCATGATAGCCCCCAAAAGTGGAACAACTTAAAACTGTCAATTGGTAAGTGGCTAAAAATTAATGTGAAAATCAATCAAATGTTACTCAGGAAAAGGGAACAAACCACTGATAATACAACAACCTGGATGAACCTCAAAAATATTGTATTAATATTTTAAAGACACGCCAGACAAAAAGACCACATATTATTAAGTTGCTTTCTTAAATGGGAATCTTTGAAGGCAGGATACAGATCAGAAAGTGCAAGTGGCTGAGAGTGGGAATGGAATAGACTGGAAAAGGGTGTTGAGGAAACTTCAAAGGTTGGGGGAAATGTTCTAAAAGTGGATTTTGGTGATGGTTGCATGTTTCTACATTGGCCTAAAGTCATGGAATTATGCATTTATAATTAATGTGTTTCATGGGCACTTAAAAGTAGGGCCAGTTTTTTAAAAAATATTGACTTTCTATCCAACAGGGAGCAGGCAGATGTGAAGAACTGGTCAGGTTCTGCTTGCCTGGGCTGTAGCTTCTGTTTGGTCTCTGCTGGTCTTTGTCTGCTTTCCCTGGTCACTCACTTGCCCTCTCTGCCCTAACATCTGCATGCTTCCAGATTTTACAGCCTAGCTAAACACAATGGTAAGGACCCACCTAGCCAAGCCCAGGAAGGAGAAGAATCGACCCTCCTGCAGCCACCAACATCATAAATAGCTGACTGGTCCAAGCACTCAATGACAAGTTTAATTGCTAAGAGGAATCAGGATCTGTAAAGAGAGTATGATGCATTATGTAATCCTCAATATGAGATGCTGAGTTATAAATTCAGAAAACTATTGAGATTGCAAAATGGAGCAAAGGGCAGAAATATAACAGACCAAACTTTTAAAAAGCAAAAAAAAGTTGGACATGGTAATCCCAGCAATTTGGCTGGCAAGTTTGAGGCAAATCTCGGCAACTTAGTGAAACTCTGTCTCAAAATTTTAAAAAAGGATAGGTTGGATGTTGCTCAATAGTAGAGTACCCCTGGGTTCAATCCTCAGTACCAAAAACAAGAAGCTACTGGGTTTGGGTTGACTGTTAAAGAACGTTCCCTTGGTTCTGTTATTAAGAATCATGATGAACTTGTTCTAAAATTTTAGCAAGATGTTAAACTGAATTTTTCAGATTTTGGTGAGCCCTTAACTTCTACTTTTGAATTTCAAGTTGTACCTGGTGAATGTTTTAACATGAAGTGCCAACAAAGACTTGAACAAAATTTAACTCAAATTCTTAAATTTCTCAAGGATTTGAAATTTAGAGCTGCATAGAATGTTAAGTAGGTTGGAACAAAGGAAAGAGTACAAAGGAAAGAGTATCACAGTACAAAACTATTTAGAAGAAATGCAGTGTAAATGGAAAAATTCCAAGTGACTCTAGTAATGGCTATGATTGGTTCTTTCATTTTTTTTTTTAGTCCTAAGGTACCTGAGCAAGGATCCCTGAATGAAAAAAGTCCTTGCTGAGGACTTTAAGATAATTCAGATTACACATGAGGATATAATTACCAAATCAATATATTACCTGACAGGAGATGTTTCTGGTGTTTTTGAAGAGGAATCTGATAATAAATATGAGAGAATAGTTGATGAAGATGGAGAGGAGAAAATGGCAAAAATTCTTAAAGAATATGAGGAATATCTGGCTAAAAGTGCATAAACTACAACCTGTAATGTATAACCTTGTTTTTAAAGGTTTAAAGCCAACAACTATTTAGAGTCGTGTGTGTGTGTGTGTGTGTGTGTGTGTGTGTCTTGGTGGAAATAGTTCTACAACATGCCAAGAAAGTTTTTCCTTAGCTTTTAATAGTATTATTTTCTATATGGTATGGAGAATGCAGCAAATTCCATAAGGCATATTAGTTTGTTCCTACATACTTTGTTTGCATGAAGTATTTTTATTTTCAGAGAGGAATTTGTATCATAATAATTCAATCATATTAATTATACAAATTAGTGGATTTCACTGTGGCATTTCCATGCACACACACAGTTCAACTGTATCCACCATCCCTACTAAACTCTAGTGTCCTCTCCTCTCTTCCCCCTCCCTCTGGCCCCCTTCCCTTTCCCTAATAGTCAGTTGAAGTACTTTTGACAAGTGCCTTGGACTATGATTGCAAAGATTATTTGAACTGTTAACTGAGACATTTGCATATGTATTTTGTTTTGGGTCATTTGAAGGTCTTTTCTGCTAGAGCTAGAGGTATCTTTATTCTGCTAAAGCAATATAGTGATTTACTAAACTAAGGTAGTTTGCTTTTATAATTTGCTTAATCAATTACTTGTCCACATTTATGAATTTCCATTAAAGTGACAGTTAATGTTAACTTGGCTTTATTATGATTTTTAATGTGACAGTAATCTATAATTAAACTGCCATTTTGAGATATTTACTACTATAGTATTAATATAATATTCTTAAACATTTGTATAATATTGTACTGTGTAAGGTGTCAAGCACATTTTTATTAGGATATAACCCATCCTATGTTTCATTGAAATTTCATTTTTTATTTTCAAATACCATTCAGCAAGCTCTATTCATGTTCTTTTATTGCTCTGGAATGTCAAAACTAAAAGGAAGAGATATTCATTTTGTTAAAGATATGTTGTAGAAGTTCAATTAAATAGACAACTTCTATTTTTTTAAGAATAGCATATGTAACTTAATCTGAGAAATTTGTTGAAGTACTATCATTCCACAAACAATTGAGTAGCAATAGCATTTTACTTCCTTGATGGTCTCTTCCCCAAAGGAAATCCAAATAATTGTGAAATGATCGAAACATGAGAAAGTGATACGGACACACAAACTAAACAGTTGTCCATCCAAAACTTTATACCAAATGTTTATAGCAGTGCTCTTCACAATAACCAAAAAGTGGAAACATTCCAAATGTCCACTAACTGATGAATGCAGAAACACTTGTAGTATATAATACAATGGAAATTATTTGCTAACAAAAAAAAATGAAGTTCTGATATTTGAACCTTGACAACATGCCAAGTGAAAGAAGGCACAAAAGACTGTGTATTCTATGATATCATTTACAAGCAATGTCCAGAGTAAGCAATTCATAGAGACAAAAAATAGGCTAGTAGCTGCCAAAGGATGGGGAGGAAAAGGGAATGGGGAGTGAGTGCTAGTGTGTATGGAATTTCCTTTTGGGGTGATGAAAATATTCTAAAGTAAATAATGGCAATCAGTAAAACTTATTTAAAAATTTGGTAAGGTAACCTAGGGAGAAAGTTACAGAAGGTACTGTCACATTAAAAATCATAATAAAGCCAAGGTAACATTAACTGTCACTTTAATGGAAATTCATGTTAGAAACTTTAGTGCTTCAAGTTTAGGTAGGGAGAAAGAGTGGCAAAGAATGGAATGGCCAGAGATACGGGGAAAATGTATGGGAAAAAAATTCCCACAGGTCAATTGGGAATGTTTGACAAAGAAAAAAGAGTGGTCAGCAGAAATGTTATCAAGAGCCTAAGAAGTTGAGAACCAAAAGATAACCATTGGTTTGGCAAAGTAATACTAGCTTTATCTCCCATTAGACTAAGTTCCTTACAGGCAGATTGGTGACAATGTCAACTTATGTGGAATAAGGCAGAGACAGAGCAGACAAGTCAGTTGTAGTATAAGCGTAAGGCTCCACCAGGATTGGAGGCAGTAATTGTGGACGTCTCTTTCCTGCCTATTGCATGAGCAGATAGAGGACAGCTAGTAGAGGATGTTATACAAAGGGAGTGTGTGTATGTGTGTTTGTATACATACTATATGTGATGTGTGTGTGTGTGTGTATTTTTAAACAGAAGGTACTATAGCCATCATAAATAATTCAAGGAGAGCAGTAAGTAAAGGATGGAAATTCCCAAGAAGCTGAAAGGGCATGTCACGCCAAGCAGAAAAATTTACTTTAAATAGAAGAGAGTGATTCTTCCATTGTAAAAGGAGAGTCATTGAGCATGATTCCGTTTCCCATGGTGTGCAAGTTGCTTAGGGATAGGTTCATTCAGCATGGCATATGGGAGACTCCAAAGGCTGCCTGGAATGATGAAAACTGTCTTTTCCACAGTTCAAATGTTTAATGGGTATGGCTGGTTCTCTTCTGTATTTCAGCCAGTAGGTAAACAGCTCTGCTGAGGGGCTCAGCCAGGCCAATTTCTTGGCACACATGTAATTGAACTTAGCAATGAAATGACATGTTCTTTATTCACTTTTCTAATGATCTTATTTTGCAACCCCATTCCCGCCCACTGTAATAAGAATGACAGGAGTTGAGAAAGTCTTCATGCACATTACTCTTGTTCCTACTTTCTAACTTTCCTTTGGGCTTCAAAAACATATGTTCACGTTGTACTTCATGGGGGTTTTATGATAGAGAGGACAACCCCCATGTGCTTTTCTTTCTCACTATTTCCTGAAGTTAACTCTCACAGATATCCCAGTTCTGTACATTCTGCTTAGTTGAGAATATTGAATGGTGATTAAAAATGAATGTTGCCATTGAAATGCGTCATATACTAAAGCATTCCACAGATTGTATAGAACTTATCTTTACCATATCGGAGAAATTTTAATTTATTTAAAGTCATAAGCAGCTCAGAGAAAAAAGAGGAATTATTTGAATCCCTGATCTATATATTCCTGAAGTGCCTCCCTGGTCTTTCCAGTCACATCAGGCAATAAATGACTCCTTTTTTCACTTAGGCTAAATTGAATTGATTTTCTACCACCTTTACCTAAAAGACTCCTAACTAATTTTGCGTAATAGGGGAACTAGATCCAGATCAGGAAAAAAGCCTCGAACCCCAAGCATAGTACATAACAGTTTCCCAATTATTAGACACAACCTTAGTTGTTTTCATTTACTCATTCACTTACTGAGCACTTGCCACTGTAGACAGAATACCTCAAGTTAGCATAGTTAAAATAAAAATGGGAAAAAAAAAAAAAAAGGAAGCAGCAGAGCAAATCAGAACATGGTAAGTCTGAGATCACCCTCAAGTTGCACAGTGTATGGAAGGGGAAAATCTGGAGAAGGCCTCCTAGAATAAATGGGAGCCCCCTAAGACACTGAGGTCTCAAGTACTTCGAGCTGAAGACAATTTGGTTGAAATGAAGATTTGGGTAAAAAAATTAAAAATCTCTTCAGCCAGGATTTTCTAGTGTTGGTAACTGTGGTGCTCTTAGGGTAGTTTTTATAACTTTTTAGTAGTAAGCTTTAAGCATTTTCTTTCTGTTCAGAATTTGTGTGGTTTTATTCTTTTTTGTTTTTTAATAATTTTTTCTGATTTGGTATTTGTAATAAAATTGGCACAATCTTTCCAACAACTGATGAATTTATTGAATGAATTAAAAGTAGTTTACAAAACATAACAGCATAATCCCGTTTTCATAGAAAATAATAACATGCGCATAAAGAAGGATTAAAAAGGAGATACATGCCAGTGTATTATTAGCAGGTGATTCTGGCAGATGGGCAGCATGGATAATCCGTTTTCTGATATTTTAATAATGAGTGTACATAAATTTCATAAGAAGAAAATAATAAGAGAATCGTAATCATTAAAAAATACAATTAAAACAAAAACTGAAAACAACCAATATGGTAAGTCAGAGGGCTGGGTAATGGAGATGGGAACATCTTGCTGGGAATGAGCAATGGCACAAGCTGAAACCTGCAACTTGGGAGAAAGTATCTAGTATGCAGGGTTGGGAGGAATGAGAAACTGAGCAGAGCCTTCCTGGCAGTAGCAGCTTTGGGTCATCAGTAGTTTAATACTCAGGATGCTCTGTATTTTGAAAGGAAATTTCAAATGAGATATCAGTAGAAATGCACTACTTTGGGCTAAGAAAGTGAAGTTATTGAAAAGCCAGATTTAAAAATATACATAGAACTGATTTTAAAATTCTGTTTCAGTTCTATGTTGGACTCAATACTCTGGCGACGGGTTACCACATATGGCAGGGGAAACTTGAGACTTCATCAGGCCCATAGGAAAAGGAGGTAAAATGAAGATGTTCCCCATTGGATGAAGACCAATGCCATTGTTGCCTTGTTCTTAACTTTAAGAAAAATACAAAACACAAATGTAATTTGCAGCCAGTCATCTAGAATGAGAGTTTTGAAAAACAAAAGGGACATTGAAAAAGGAGGAGCGGAGGGGCTGGGGTCATGACTCGGTGGTAGAGCGCTTGCCCCTCACGCGTGAGGCACTGGGTTCGATCCTCAGCACCACATACAAAATACATACATAAATAAAATAAAGGTTGTTTAAAAAAAAAAAGGAGGAGCGGAGGTCAAGGATCATCAGGTATCTAGATACCAGCTACCCTCTCCAGGAACTTGAGAAACAAGTGGGTTGAATATGACTGATAGAAAGGATCAGAAAGCAAGAGTTAGAAGAAGCTCTATTGTCCAAGCTGCTCAACATTGCTGCATAGGAAAAAAATCTACTTCATTTCAAGGAATTTTAAGAGACTTCAAACCTATGGCATTCGTAGATCTCCAAGGAGAACCTCTGAGCATTCCATGGTTGATGATGTGCTTCTAGTCTTGAAGGTGACTCCGTGCCTTGAGTGGCCTCAGAGTGACTCTGCCTTTTAGTACACATATCTTTGGACCTTCCCTTCTAAACTTCAGTTTTTTTTCCTTGAAATAGAATCAAATATATAGCCTCTGATTTTTCCATCTTAAAGTTCACTGAATCAAAAATAACACATATTCTTAATTTTTCATTGTCTTAAATGAATAAGAAGCACTTGTTTTGATATCAGAAAAAAAGAAAAAACGTAAATTGTATCAGAAAGGCTACAACCAGAGAAATTAAACTAATAGAAAGTCTATATTAGGTTTATTGCAAAGAGTTGAGTTACATTGCTAAAGGGGCTGGTGAACCAAGTTCAAAATGTGTAGCGCAGGTCACCAGGAAGGGCAGGCTGAAAATCTTGTTTCAGAATTTTCTCTTCTGAGAACCTCAGTTCTGCTCTCAAAGAGATATGATTGAATCAGGTCCATCCAGTATCTAATATAAACTCTGTTTCCTAAAGTCAGCTAATTGTGAACCTTATCATATCCAAAAACACTTTCAGAGCAACACCAAACATGTGTTTGAAAGAATGATGGGATTACTGCCCACACAGTCTCACATCAAGCTGACCATCACAGCACTCATCACTGAAGAGCTCCTTCGATAGTAATTTCTGAGGTCACAATTCCCCTGGCATGGAAAGCATCTCCTTTCTGTCATCACCTTAGTCAGCTTCTCAGAGGCATTCAAGGGTGTTGGCCAATCTTTGTTCTCACCTGTTCTACCTTGGTCCCTGTGACATGGCACTCTTTAGTTTTTCTCCTACCTCTCCAGCAGCTCCTTCTGAGTTTCCTCCTCCTCTGCCCAACCTTTACTTCTTTCTCTACACTCTGTCTTGATATAGTTCCATCCTTTCTTCTGCTATTGAATACCTGTCTGTATAACAGTGACTTCTCCAATTATATCTCTATCTCAAAATTCCAGACTCATGATCAACTGCTGATGTTCCTCATCACAATCTCCAGGGATCTGAAAGTAACACATTCCCAATGGAGCCCCCTGTCTCCCACTACCAAGCTGGCTCTTCCCTGGTCTTTCCCATCATGGTAGACAGCACCACTATCCACCATTTCTCATGCCAGAGACCATCATCCTCAATTTGATTCTTTGCTCTCTTCATTCATTACATCCACACCAACCCCAAAATCCTAGTTTCTTTTTCTTCTGCCACCAAAGTACGTCCTACATTCCCACACGGGTTGCTACCTTACAGTTTTGCTACTCTATTAAAACAACATGCTCTTGCTGCCAGAAGGATTGCCATGGCTTTCCATGGAGTCTTGTATTTTTGGCTTCCTTCAGTCTGTTCTCCAGAAAGCATTTCTGGTGGCTTTAAGAAGATGTAAATCAGGTCACATCACTGTGTTTAAAAGTGTTTTCTGCTTGCCACACACTTATCCTAAAGTGCTTTGTTCCATGGCCTTCCAGGGCCTCGCTACCCAGGCCCCACTGACCTCTGCAAGCTCATCTGTTTCCTCCCTTTGCTCCCCAGTCACACTGGTACCATCTCCCTCTCTGTGCTTGATGCCTTCCTACCTCGGTGCCATTTCCACATGCTGATCCCTCTGCTGGGCTTGCCCTCCTTGGCTCTTTGCATAGCTGTTTTCTCAGACCCAGTTTCACCCTCTCAGAGACAACTTTTTTTTTTTAATTTAAATGCATTTCAAGTCATAGTACAGAGACAACTTTTTTGACAAACCTATAGTGATAGGTTTCCTTCAGTCTTCCTGGTTTCTTTGCTCCCTCTTTTTCATCTCAGAGTTTTATCATGCTGGTATGTGTGGTGATTTGCTTGTTGAACTTGTTTCTTGACTGAATTGTGACCTCGCTCACTTTCAATTATCTTGCAGAGCTACTGTAGGGAATTAGACATGTAACTATAAAAATAAAGGATAAGCACACATTAATAATTAAGAAATTAAGAATGGTATTAGCATGAGTTCTAGGAATTACAGCTCTGAGTCAATGCTGAGTTGATTTAATCCCTTCTGGAAGCAATGATTACAGTCTCTGGCCTTCCCTTGATCTAGCGTTTGTGCAGAAAAGTGAAATCCACTTTTCATGCTTAGCGGAGTTCTAGAATATTTCACAGGTGTTTCTAGGTGGCTAGAAGTCTGATCTCTTGCTTTTGTTCTCTCTATAGATCACAAAAGGGAAGGACATGACTAGGGAACAGTGTTGGTCCCAGCCCTGCAGTTTCTTTGCTGGGTGACTCAGGGTCTGTCAGTGCAAACTCTAAGTGACAATACTAAGCAAGCAGAACCCTTGGGTGCAATCAGGACAGCCATTTCATTTATCCTCCTCAACTCCTTCAGACTTGGTCTGTGGTTAATTCCTCTGCTTCTCTGAGATGGAAATTTGACGCATCTCATGGGTTTTCATGTTTAGGTAATAAAGTTTCCTGTAATCATTTTAAGCACAGAGCACAGTTTTGATTTAACACTTGGTCACAAGTAACAGCCAGTGTTTCCCAGCTTCACTCATAATTACAGAAGAGCTCCTTCCCCCAGTTGGACATGATGCAGACAGGAGCCCTAATGGCTGGTGAAGGGGGTGGTAGGAGGGACCATCATCTGACTTCTTTGTACACCTGTCCTAGCCCATCTTTCTAAGGTAGTTTTTTCACCCTTCAAAGGGAGAGAAGTAATGAAGGAGAGGTAAGGGCCCTGGAAAGGTATCCAGTGAACAGCACTGCTCAGGGATAGCTTCGATGTTAGCATCCAGTGTGTGCATGAGGCTCTCTCTTTCTACAGAAGGCTTTTTGGGGGCCTCTGTTAGGGAATATATCACCAATGACTTCCCTCAAGGCACTGCCCTGCCCTCCTCTCTTCTTGACAGTTTACATCACAGACACGCTCCTGAAACCTGTTACCTTTCCTGGCAGTTTTCTTGCATGGGATCTGACATGGCTGCAGGCCAGCTCTTTCTTCCATGATATCTGGTCCATGAGAAATTTGTATGTATTTTTTTTGCACCCAAGAGAGCAGTGACTCCATTACTTACCCTCTGAAGCCACTTACTGATCTCTCATCCTGTGAGTTTCCAAGACTGAACTAGTTTATTGAGCATTCTCCTGACTACAGGAGACCCACAGAGTTTTTACCTGTAGCCTCTTTTCTGTAGCATTTAGTTACAGGGCTGAACTGCTGAAGAAAATGGACCACAGGAGAAGCTGGGCCACAGGATAAACTGAGTAAGAAAAATAAGCTGGGTTCAGATCTCTTCTTCCTTTCAGTCCTAAATAAATATTCTTGATTTAAGTCTTTCTTTTCTCTCCTTTTCCGTAGACTATAGTTTTCAAAGCTGACCACTTCAGAGACCTTGTAGACATGTAAAATGAAGATAATAACAGGTCCTATCTCAGAGGGTTATGTGAAGGTTAAATGACTGGAGGCATGAAAGTACAACAGATCTTGGCACACAGTAATTACCATGTAAGTATCAGCTATTATCATAATTACAATGCCATGCAGATGAACTTCCTCTTTCCTCTTTCTCATTCCATGGGCTTCCAGCACAAAAGTGTTGGTGGAGATGCAAAAAAGATTAATTTTGAACAGGAGACCAGGAACTAAGAGTAGGAGACTTAAGCATTTTAGGTTTATTAACTTGCCAGAGAAGCAAATTAAAAACAAATACTCCTAAACTTTTTTTTGAGCAAGGCTTCAGGAGGAGGAGATGTTAAATAGCTGGACAGTGAAATATTAACATTATGCATTTGGCCAGATTGAAAGACAATGGATGGCGCATATTACTTGTTAACTATAGGCAGTAATTAATCCTTTATTCAGTGAAATAGATAAATTTTTAAAATCCCGGATAATGCCGCAAACATGTCTAAATATTTTGGCTGAGATTTCGAAGGGACTCTGAAGCTCAATAGGAATTAAGATGCCCAATCATTAGCACACAGGCACTCAATATCTACCTGTCAGCCCTAAGGTTATTGTCCATTTTAGGCACTGAGCTGCCATTGTGCTCTGTGTTCTTAGGCTACAGAAAGGTTCAGAGCCTGGGTACCCAACATGAGCTAGGCTGGGCAGCACATGCTCAGTGAGTCTTACTAAACACCCAACACTATAACCTGCGGGGTACAGTCACCCATTCCCTGCGGGTCCTACCATCTTTGAGAAGTCCTAGCTTCTCCAAATTTTACTAAGTTAACTCATTCTTTATAAAAGAAAGAAGTCCCCTCCAATCTGAACCAATAAGCACTATAATCAATATTCTCTGTTTTAATTGTTTTCTCCACTTACTTGTGGACCTGGGTTCTCATCAGCTCTGCTCTCTGCAGGCCTCACTGGCACAGTTTCAGGAGCATTGCAGATCAGTTCAGCTCTTCTTTGTTTTTTCAGATCATACTAGTGGTGTCTCTTCTCTCCCACTAGCTGCATGTAAAACACAGGATGTTGTACATGTTTTAATTTAGCCACATTGATCTTATTGATGTCTTGTCACATGCTCTGGAGCCCGAGGCCTCATCAGCCACACAGGACAGATCAGAGATGGGCCCTCTGGTCTTTTGACCCTGATTTTCTTTCTTGTTATTCTGAATTCTCTCTTGTCATTATGGAATGATGTGGAGAAGGGGAGTCTTAGGAGGGGGAGGGAAAGGAATCAGGAAGAGGGATTAAGAGGTCAGTACTCACAGACACATAAGAACAAAGAATTGCAAATGGGGACCTCTCTCCACAGCCACCTCCATTGTGGAAAGTCAATACCAACTCATTCTTCATCTCCCAGATCAAAAATAAGCTCAGAACTGGCTTGGACCAAGTGACAGTTGCCCAGTCAGTCACTTGTCAGTCTCTTCCAAGAGCCAGCCCTAGGCAGCCATCCTGCTTTCCCCAGACAGGACTGCACACTGCCTTCTGAGACTTCACACCCAAATTATTTATTAAGGAGACAGAAGGAATAGTTGATGAAGTCTATGGTCAGACAGCAGGAGATAGCCATGGGCAGCTGCTGCAGATAGACTCTTGCTTGGTATTATGGTTTAAATATGAGATGTCTACCAAAAGCTCATGTGTAAGACAATGCAAGAAAGTTCAGAAGGAAAATGATTATGTTAGGAGAATCTTAACTTAATCAGTGCAGGAACCTGTGTGAATGGATTAACTGGGTGATAACCCTAGGCAAGTAGGGTGTGGCTGGAGGAGGTAGCTTATTGGGGGCGGAGTGACTTTGAGGTGCATATTTTGTCTCTGATGAGCTGAGCTTAGTCTCTCTGCTTCCTGATTGTCATGTCCTGAGCTGCTTTCCTTCTCCACACCCTTCCACCATGATGTTCTGCCTTATCTTAGACACAGAGCAATGACGTTGGTTGTCTATGGACTGAGACCTCTGAAGCCATGAGCCCCAAATAAACTTTTCTCTTCTACAATTGTTCTTGTCAGGTCTTCTTTCCCCTTCTTGGGCTCCCCTTCACATTATTCAGTGGCAGTGATGAAAAAGCTGACTAAAACACTTGTCAAATGTGAGACCAGGTTTATCTTGTTTTTATTTAATAGGATTTTTTTTTGCTGTTTTTATTTAACATATCCAAAGATGATATGTACCTTAATTGCATTTTCAGACCACTTTTGACAATTCAGATAGCCCATTGGTTTTTAAAATTCAAGTCTTGGTGTTTTGGAGGCTTCTACAATATCTGAATTTGGTTTGTGTATGAAGATGGGCTGGGGTTTGGGAGTATATGAATAATATATGCAATTTGTAACTATCTGTAAAGCTGAAAATAAAATAGATGTGTGTGTGTGTGTGTTTGTGTCTGTGTGTGTGTGTGTTTGGGGGAAGGGGTAGTCTCAGTATTTCCATTCTATATTTGGAATTTAGAGTTTTAAGTGAAACTTGGTGCCTTTATCTGACCTGTCAACATTATAGATGATACTGTATATTTATAAAGATATTTGCATATCTTTTATCAGATGGATGCTCTGAGTTGATTTAGTATTCCAACTTCTATTTGGAAAATAAATTAATATTTAAAACTAAGATGAAAAGCTTAGGGAATTTGACTCAATGCCAGTTCTAAGGGTCCACATGCACTTGGGATCTGTGATCTTTTAGGGTTGGTGCTGCAGGTGGTCATATTAATGAAATAGGAGGCTCCCTGTTTCTTTCTCTTTTGTTACCTCCCATCTATAGGTTGACTGCCTATCCAGATCTTCAAAGGTTTATTCTGGGTTTTGCTGTCCACTGGAAGATGCACTCTCCCTTCTATTGTGTTTTAAATGAACATTCTTGAAGGACTAAAGTATCCAAGATTAAAAAGAGTAGAGTTCTTAAAAAAAATCTCCAAAACAAAAACCAAACTGGGTAGATAAATAGTTTTGCACTGAGAACTCCAGCCTCAAGATATGAAGGCTCATTCTATCTCATTTGAAACGCCCTCCCACCTGAGGCTACAGTCTCTTCTCTAGTGATGATTGGGGTGGGGACTTCAGGCACTAGGAAAGGAAGAGAGGGGGTTTTTGGTTGTTTGTTTTTTGGTTAGGCAGGCTTACTGAGGTTCTTGAGGATGACCCTCTGCACTACCTCATCTAGAAGAATAGAGTAATAGAGTAGAACAGACTAGGAATCAGAAGGAATTCACTTGAAACCAGCCTTGAAATTTGTCCACTGTGTGATCTTTGCAAGGTACTTAATATCCCTGATGCCTAGTTTCACCTTCCATAAAATGGAAAAAAAAACATTGAAAGACTGTGAAAATTTGAGATGTTCATATAATGTTCCTGGTTTATAGGGAATAATCAAGACATGCTATTCCTGATCATTAACATTCTACATCTTCACTCTTGCTTTCTCCATTTTGAGGACAAAGGAAATAAGAGGATACTTCACGTTGTACGTACCGTTTGGCTTGGGGTTAATAAAACTGATCTTAATTCACATAAGTGTGATTTCTCTATTATCAAATGGCAAGTTGATTCAATCAAGTTTGGGTTCTTACATGAGATAAAGCCTTCCTCTCCCCAAATATTAAAAACACATGTCATTGATTTCTTATGTTCTGCCAGGCACAGCTGATGCTGTTCATGAGAATGAGCTCACTCCAGAAAAATTGATCAGTTTTCTCAAAAAAAGAGAAATTCCACAAGATGTTGTTGAAGAACTCTGGACTCTGGGCAGTTCACTGAATTTGTCACAGAGCTAGTGCAAGACAGTGCCTAGTAGACAGCAGGCTACAGTCAGTACAGCAGACAGTAGATATAATTACATCAGCAAAGGAAGGGTGTGTCATTTGCAAGAGACAACTATCTATGGGTCTAACTAGCTTCTGCATAGCTTAGGCACCAATTCTCTTTGTTCCTACTGTTGATTTCCATTTTGCAGATGGAGAAACTGTGGCCCAAATGTTACCTCAGCTTAACCAGGGTCACACCAGTGATTAGTAGCAGTGATTGGACTGAAAGATCTTCAAGTTTTTTCACTCTCAACTGAAAAAGACAGAAAAAGTGTGTCCTCTGATGCAGTTTTCTCCACTTGAAATGTAATACTGAAAGAGGGGACGATGAATGGGTATAGATGGAGTGGAGGACTGAGAAGCAGAGACTGGGAAAATATTCTCTTCACATTTTATAGTCAGCATTTAAATTGCTATATATACAAAGGGTGCTTGGGGAAAGCTATAAAATAATTAATAGTGCATGGGAGGAACATTTATATTTCAATTGTCTACATTTAAGAAACACTTTGCA
>PVHX01011219.1:0-42822 GCA_004024805.1 Geosciurus inauris
AAAAAAAAAAAGAGCGAGGTTGCCCTAGGCGGGGTTTATCTACGGTGAAAAGGGCTTGCCCCACCGGAGGGACAGTGATGAGACAGAAGAGGTTCCCTCTGAGCCAGCGGCTTGCTCGAGCCCCCAGTGCCCTGCAGGTGGCGCCCGCGCACAGGCCAGACAGCGGGGTGTCCGGAAGCCAGCTCTGGTCCCCACCCGAAGTCTTCCAGAGACTCCAGCTCTCTCCAGCTCTCCAGCCTCAAGTCCTCAAGGAGCCAGAAGTAACTGCTGTGACAGGCCTGAAAACCCTGGTTTGGGGGCAACCTATCCGCCCCAAAGGCAGTCTGGGGCCCTGCCCAGTGTATTTTGCTATGGAGGGACTCAGGATATTGGTCAGAAAAGCCTGGTTCAAATCCAGGTGCTGCTGCCTACACATAGTAGAGGGCACCCCAAGGAGCCCTTAGTTTCTTGGTTTTCCCATCCTGAAAAATAACCCGAATAACCCCTCCTACTTCATTAGGCTATTAGGACAAGTAATAGGCGCTTGACAAATATTAGCAGTTAGTGTTTTCAGCAAACATGACGAATCCAGAATCAGGAAAGGTTTCAGAAAGGAGACTTGATACCATTTCTTACATGCCGACTAAATGGGCACTGAATGTTAGACTCACAGGTGGTTTTATTTTTATGAAGTATTTAATAAGATTTAACTAGAATATCAAAAAGTTAAACTGGGATCCCAGATTTAAATAATTTTAAGTTTTGATATTCATTACTTAAAATATGTATTTTGCCTTTTCCATTTAATAGACAATTTTTAACATTTTAGCGAAAATGAAGCTATTGTTTGCATACATTTTCAGAAAAGTTAATTTTTACAAATGACTTAATTTACATTTCTATGATGAAAATGTATTCAAATATTATACTCTGAGGATGATGAACTGTATTTTTTAATTCTTTGGATGATTGAGAATGAATGCAAATAGAGATCATGACAAAAAAGAATAGTATGAAAGTGGAACTCAGAAGAAAAAGGCTGAGAAGAAAAATATAAAGTCTTGAAAGAGATGGTCTGCTTAAAATTTTAAAAACTGTCAAGAACAAAACTGAACATTTCACCTGGACCCTCAAAGCACAAATATACTATTATTAAAATGGAAAGAGGGATTAAATAAATAGTCATTCATGGATAATTTGATAAAGATAAATAAACAAGGAGAGGGAACATTGATAGGATGAAATTTTGTGCCTATATTGAAGCATATTTTCATTGGGGTGAGGGAGGAACTAATGGCATAATATATACAGAAAACAAACTAGCATGGTCTAGGCTTGGTAAAAATAACTGTAAATTTTGATACTAATATAGCCAAACATGTAAGATTTACTTGGATTTTTTGAAAACAAAGCAAATAATATCTAGGAGGTAGAATTTAAAATGAGATTATTAATTTGATGGATAAAAAGTGAGAGAAGAAATTATAAGAATTCTGAAAAAGTTTTTATATTATTCAGGTTGGTCAGATTGTATCAGGAACAAAAACCACATTGAATGACTAACATATTATGGGAGTTTTGGACAACAAAAAGAAAACAAAGTCAAAATTTAGAAGTACTTCATTGGTTTTACACCCTGTGTGAAAAGTAAGGTTCCAGTTTAGGGGCTGGGGGTGTAGCTTGGTGGATAGAGTACCTGCCTTGAATGCACAAGGCCATGGGTTCAATCCCCAGCACCACGGGGGGGAAAAAGGTTTTGATTTAAATGAGAAGTTGAATATATAGCTTTGTTGTAGGTACTGATTTTTTTAAATTGTCAAGGTAAGCCAATGATGATGATACTAATATATTACTGTAAAGAAAAAAAGCACATGAGCCAGATTTTTGGCCCCAGATGCACTCTCTGAGCTGTATCAGTTTGTATTGGGAAATGTGTCTTTGTGCATGGTACAATGGCCTGCTTTGGACAGTTCAACCCGTACATATGATATTTTCTGGATCTGCGCCAAGAAAGAGCATCCTGATGAAAACCACATCAGGTCTGACCTCACAGCCATTCACAGAGGTGATGGGACTGTCAGGACAGGGCTCTGAGAGCCATCAGCTGTAACATGGACAGAGCCCGAAATGTGAGATGAGTTTGGAGAGTCCTCATATAAAGAGCAAGTCTCAGTCTTTGACAGACGAGGGAGTTGTTTTTATCATTTTGTGCTATCCATGTTTATTTTTATTTACTATGAACTATTGCTTGCCATTAATAATGTCAGCATGATATTATTTTAAAAAACAGATCTAACTTGGTTATGTCCTTGTCTAAATAACTGAAAATATTTTTAAATGTTTAGAGAAAAATTTTTAATAAATCAAGAGTATGCATATAAAATATACAAGAAAAGCATATAAAATATGTGAGAAATAAGATGTAAGGAAATTAGAAAAAAGAAATAAAATACATGAATACTAAAGAAGATTCATATTTATTTTATTTTTAGTTTTTAGTTTTTGGTACTGAATATTAAACTCAGGGGTACTCAACCACTGAGCCATATTCCCAGCCCTATTTTGTATTTATTTAGAAGCAGGGTCTCACTGAGTTGCTTAGCGCCTTGCCGTTGCTGAGGCTGGCTTTGAACTTGCAATTCTCCTGTCTCAGCCTCCCAAAATGCTGGGATTACAGGCGTGCACCACCATGCCCAGCTAAGATTCATATTTAGATAGTCCTAGTTTTAGAGATTGTTTTCTGGCCATTATAGATCAAGGAGGACTCTCAATTGAAGAGAAATTTGATTAAATGAACAAAATACTAGAAATTTTTGTTTTCTTTATAATGTCCCAGCATTGAAAAATGTGGAAGAAGCTGGCCATGCTAGTACACACCTATAATCCCAGCTATTTGGGAGGCTGAGGCAGAAGGATGGCAAGTCTGAGGCCAGCCTCAGCAACTTAGCAAGATTCTGTCTCAAAATAAAAAGGACTAGGGATGTGTAGCTCAGAGGTAGAATGTCTCTGGGTTCAATCCCCCAGTATCACTCACTCACACACACACACACACACAAACACATGAACAACAACAAAAAAAGAAAAATGTGGAAGAGTTTAAGATGCTAAATGAGTTCTTAATGCTAATTAAGGACATAAATCAACACAATACTTCCTTCATCGAGAAAGTCTGGTATAAAAGAATTGAACAGTGTGTGTAGGGGCCCAATCTTTCATAATCTCACTCTCATATCACAGACCAGCAACAAACATTTCATGGGTAGATGCTCTGAATAAGTAACGCTGAGGTCAGCAGTGCCTCAAGAGATACTGAAAATTCTAAGTGATAGAAAAGGATATGGAAAATTTAAATATTATGTAATTTTTTGTGATAATGGCTAGTTATCATATGTAATCTCTTTACACTGTTTGAACATCATACGTAAAATTTATGGCTTATTTCTGAATCTAAGTACTCCTTCAAGGAATATACTGGTAATTCCAGTGGCAGTTGTCTCAGAAAATTTAATTTGATAAAAGAACTGTCTAAGAACAATGACTCAAGAAAGATCATCTTACTTCGCACTACTGCTAGTAAATCAGTTTTTGTAAAAAAAAGTTAGCATTACAACATAAGTAGTAATTTTGCTCAAATAAAGGGAAACAAATTTTATGAAATGTGTTTCTATCTTATTAATTTTTCAAACGTGTTTTTATCTTGCTGTTCATTCAGATATCCTTAGCCCATTAACACAACACTCAGACATATGAAGTAATGATTAAATTCAGTCATCACTGATATTTTACTTTCAATCATATAAAATAAAAGCCAAAATAAATAAATAAATAAAAACCAGTTCTCATCCTGCATGGTGGTACACACCTATAGTCTCAGCCACTCAGGAGGCTGAGGTAGGAGAATCACTTAAGCCCAAGAGTTCCAAGGACAGCCAGGACAATATGGTGAGACTCCAGCTCAAAAAATAAAACAAGGGCTGGGTGTGGCTCAGTGGTAGAGCACCTGCCTTGCATGCCTGAGGCCCTGGGTTCAGGCCCCAGTACCTACAACAAGAAAACAAAACAAACCCAGTTCTCAGCCACATGCAAAACAGCTGTTTTTCTATATTATCACTCAGTGTATTTGCCAAGGTAGGAAGAGACAACATTTTTCTTTTCAGGAATTGTAAGCAAGATTAATAGCATTTATTTATTTATTTTCAAATGGACACAGTATCTTTTTATGTATTTATTTATATATGGTGTTGAGGATTGAACCCAGTGCCTCACACATGTGAGGCAAGTTCTCTACCACTGAGCTACAGCCCCAGCCCAATTAATAGCTTTTAAATACTTAATTTTTAATTTAATTTTTCCATTGGCAGATAAAATTGTATGTATTTAATGTGTACAGCATGATGTTTTGAAATATATGTACATTGTGAGATGACTAAATTTAGCTAATTAGCATATGCTTTACCTTGCATAGTTATTTTTGTGGTGTGAACACTTTATATCTACTCTCTTGGCATTTTTCTAGAATATAAAGAATTAACTATAGTCACTATCTCTCCCTATCCTCCATAAGGGAGCTTGAACCTAGGGCCTGGCTGAGCTGCATCTCCAGTCCTTTTATATTTTATTTTGGGACAGGGTCTTACTAAGTTGCCCAGGCAGACTTCAAACTTGGGATCCTTCTGCCTCAGCCTCGGGAGTAGCTGGAATTACAGGTGTAGGCCATCATGTCTGGCAACAATATATCTCTTGAAGTGTTGTTCCTGCCTATCTGAAAGTTTGTGTCCTTCAGCCAACATCTTCTAAACTCCCGCCAACAACCCAGCATATAATAACCACCATTGTATTCTACTATCTAGGAGTGCAACATTTTTAGAGTCCACATATGAGGGAGATCATGTGGTATTTGTTTTTATGTACCTGGCTTATTTCATGGAACGATAAATGTCCTTCAGGTTCATCTATGTCACAAATGACAGAATCTCATTCTTTGTTTTTGGCTGAATAGTATCTTATTGTGTATATGTACCAATGTGTATATATCCATTCACGGAAATGTAGATGTGTCTTTAATATATATTTTCTTTGGGTACATATCCAGTAGTGAGATTGCTGGAGCTAAATATTTAGACATATGGTAAGCCAGTCTCCCCCCCTCCCCCCGCCATGCTGGGGATTGAGCCTACAACCTCATGTATGCTAGGCAAGTGCTCTACCACTGAGCTATACTCCTAGCCCTTTTCACTTTAAGACAGTGTCTTGCTAAGTTGCCTAGGCTCACCTTGAACTTTCCAGCCTCCTGCCTGAGTGTCCCCAGTAGCTGGTACCTCCCTACTCTCTGAGGAATACTACCTTGCTCCACTTTGGGGCAGTCACAGCTACGCAGGTAGCTGTGTTTCATGTCATAGGAGTTCTCCTTACCCACAGCTGACCCAAGGGTCGTCAAGTGACCCAGGACATTAGACTTCATACACAAAGATGAGCTGGAACAGAAAATGACATTCTAATGCTGCCACTTGATTGCCCTCTCCCTCCCTAGGACACTGACCTCCTGTGTGTACTCAACAACTTAAGGATCTGCAAAACTCCCTTCTGCTCCACCCACCTCCCACATCACCCTCCCTGTGCCTTGGAGATATAGCCACGATTTCATGGTGGAAGCTCAGAAATAGCTGCAAAGCCTAAAGTCTTTCATCTGATGCGTGATAAAACCAACAGCTAAATTAGATAGGTTGTTCTCTATTAAAACTCAGTAAAGAATCCAATATCCTTGAATAAACAGCACAAAATTGACCCCAGAAAATGGAGTTGGTAGAAATAAAGTCCACAAGAGAAAACTCATCATGGCGGAAACTATCATGGGTGAATTTTGATATTGACAGAAATTTGATCTATAAACCAAAGTCCTGAGATAAAACTTAAGCAAAAAAGAATTGGTCCCAGTGAAAATGTTTTCAGTCAATTGGAAATGAAAAAGAAAAATTGGAAATTAACTTAACTAAGCTTTATAGGAAATTGATCAAGGAATTAAATTGACTTAAATAGAGTCCATTCTGGAAAACCCTTTTCCAAAGAAAATTCATCAAAGTCAGAGTACTTCTGAGTTACATGTTTGTACTTAAAAGGCTCCAGTGGGTTCTCTGTGAGATTTCCATCGAGAAACCAGGCCAGCTGCTCCTGAGTGGGAACAGTGCTTGAGAGTAGAGGGGATTAAAAGTGTGACGGGGCAGCCGTGCTCTGGCCCCCATTCACCATAAAAACAGTGAAGCTTATATCATGTGCCAATCCAGGCTGGATTCATCATCATCATCATCATTTTAAATTTTTTTTTTTGAGACAGGGTCTTACTATGTTGCTCAGCTGGCCTCCAACTTCTGGGCTCAAGTGATCCTCCTGCACTCAGCTTCCCAAGTAGCTGGGACCACAGGTATGTGCCACCATGCCTGGTTAATATTACTTTATACTCATTATTATTGTATTCTTTTCTCTTCTGATTTTAAAAGAAATTAAAACATTTTTCAAGGACTACAAAAAAGTAGTGTGGGCCCTAAGAACTATGGTTAATGGCTAAGTTGGCCCTGGTAGGGACCCAGGTCAAGTGTAGGAAGAAAAGTCTGAATGAGCTTGGGGTGGGCTGGGGAGAAAAGAAAGCACTACACCTGCATCTTCTTCTTACCAAAGTGGTGGCCCCAGCCCAGCCCTCCTGGCATGACCAGTCAAGTCTGTTCTTCCCAAGGCCTGAGTTTCTATGTGTGTTTCCCTTCACTTTGAATCTTCCACCCCAAGCAGCCCTGGCTACATTCTGTATTCACAATCTAAAAGAGCCCCTTAAAACAATCGACCTTCAGGAACCTACAAAGCCCATCGTAGAGCTAACCCACCTCCAGTCTCTCCGTTCTCTGTGTGAAGGAGAGCCAGTGTGCATGGCTGGCCTCTCTGCGTCAGTGCTGAGCTCTTTGGTGTGTAGAGATAGGGTCCTTCTCTTTAGCCCCAATATTAAACCCATCCACATGCTAGTGTGGAGGGCGTTCTGCATGCCACACCCTTTCATAGGCCCTGGGAGCCCGGCACAGAATTAACCAAGACATAGCCCCCTCAGGGGGCTTAGGCAGGGCAGCTCAGGATGGTTCCTCAACTCTAGCACTAATGAAGTTTGAACTGGATAATTTTTCAGGGTGGGGGGGGTTGTCTTGTGCACCATAGAGAGTATAGCAACACCCCTGGCCTCTACCCACTCCATCCAAACTGTGACCATCAAAAATGTCACTAGATATTCCCAAATGTCCCCTGGGGCAAAATATCCCCCAATTGAGAGCTACTGGCTTAGGGATGGGTGTTGACAATCAAGTCAAAGAGGACTAAGGTAGTAACTGTCACCAAAAGATTGTAGGGCTCCTGCAGAACACCCAGTTAGGAACTGAAGGATAGAGAGGTGCATGTCCAGCTGTGTATGTGGAGCTATCAGTGCGGCTTCGTAGAAAGTAGTACTGTTGAATTTGAACCTGGAGCTGAGCAGCCCCCTGGAAGAATTGCAATAGCATGGAGGGAAAGCTTTGTGAGAACTCTTGTCAAGTAAAAGTAAGGAGAAATAGACCCAGGCTCCTGCAGAAATGATTGGAATCAGCCAGGTGTGGTGGCACACTCCTGTAATCCCAGCAACTTGGGAGGCTGAGGCAGGAGGATCACAAGTTTGAAGCCAGCCTCAGCAAATTAGTGAGGCCAGAAAGCAACTTAGTGAGACCCTGTCTCAAAATAAAAACAGAACAAAAAAGGTTATGGATACGGTTTAGCAGTTAAGTACCCCTGGGTTCAATACCTACTATTAAAAAAAATTGGAATAGACAAATAATAGGTAAATAGTATTAATTGAAAGGTAAGGGCAGGTATAAATACCTAGAAAATTCTAAACAACATATAGGTTACCCATGAGTTAAATCTACTCTAAATATGCATTTTGTGATCTTTTAAAATTTTGGTTTAAAGGCCCTTTCCAAATTTTGGATGAAATTATAAGTATCTAGAAGCCCAACAATTGTGGGCAAAGACACTACAGCCCTGAAGAGGATCTAAAATTCTCTGACATTCTCCTGGTTAGAGTCTCTGGCTTTCACAGAGATCTGCAGAGGATCTTGCCCTCCCTTCAAAAAGAGGCCTACCTGGTGGAGCAGAGGTCTCTGCAGGGCTCTAGAGAAATCTTGTTTGGTCAGCAGAGACCCAGGGCTGAGTTCTAGTCATGTTTTTCTTTCCATCTGTTTTAATTTGATGAGTAATTTTAATATCCACACGATATGAGACCCGCTTCAGCACAGGGAGGCACTGTGGCTGTCGGTGGAGGGCTGGGCACACTAATTTGAGGCAGCCATGCAAAGCGCATAACTTCGTGAACCAGATAGGAAGCCTTCCATTAATGATCTTTCCATCCATTAAGAGGTGGCTTTGGAGGACAAGAAACCAGAGAGGGAGAGAAAAATAGCAGCTTGGAGGTGAGAGTCAGCCAGGGAAGCCACCATGCAGGCCTCTTCCTCTCTTCTCCCCCTGGCCCCAGGGCCCACTGCTCGCCTCCCAGCAAATCACTCTGGAGAGGACCAGGTGTGCAAAGGATGAAAACAGTCGTTTGCATCTTAGCTGGGAACAGTGGTTGAGCCCAAGGGCTGAGTCTGGTTCAGGAGGTAGCTTGCT
Source organism: Geosciurus inauris (assembly GCA_004024805.1). Classification (NCBI taxonomy): domain Eukaryota; kingdom Metazoa; phylum Chordata; class Mammalia; order Rodentia; family Sciuridae; genus Geosciurus; species Geosciurus inauris. Next base: position 8,650 of record PVHX01011219.1, read on the forward strand.
GGTAGGGAGGGGAAAGGCAAGGATGAAGGGTAACTTTGGGGAGGGGTCTGTGACAAGGGGATGCCGGAATGGAGGTAGGGAGGTAGGGAGGGTCAGGACTGCTATCCTTGGACCCAAGCCCTTTCCTTGTCTTTGAAATCCAACGACAACTAGGACATTTTTCCTGAGTGATTTCAGCACAGGCATTGACAAAACCAGAGTGGAGTGTGATTTTCCTGGCTTCTTCCTTTCTTCTGCTAACATTTCCTCCCTACAGCTCCTTCCTCCCTACAGCTCCTGCCCATGGCAACTGTGCCCATAGCCCTGGGCAGAGCTCTGGCTTTCTTGAAGGTGGCACACACCTTCAAGAGGTCCACCCTGACCCATAGCTCTGGCTGAACACTCAACAGAGAGGGCTGTGCTGTGAGCTCTGGGGAACGGATTTATTTTGAGGGAGATAGAATGAGCAGCTTTGGGGCAGTCCTGGTCTCATGGGGCTTAGCCTGTACCATGGGTGGTGTCCTAGTCCAATGGGAGAGACAGGCTTCCCTTCAGAGAATCCCTTGAAGGAAGGAAAATGGCCCAGAGCACCTTAGGAACCAACAGAAAGGCGGCCACATGTAACTAATAAAGAGCAAATAAGTGCCCTTCCCACTGCTGAGCCCCAGGGCAGGAGGACATGGTTCATTCCCCTTTCTTCTCCACACACCCCATCAAGCCTTACCCTTGGCCAGTCCTGGTGCTTTGCTGCTTCCCTGTAGGAGCACTCCCCATACCTTCAACCCCTCCCTTCCTTCTTTTCCCATTCTATGCTGATAAACTGTATGCCCAGCAGAGCATGGGCATTACCTCATTGGTTGTAACCTCAGGGACATGATTGGTCCCAAGGATCCTATATAAGCTTCTGTACTTCCTGGATTAAATGGGTTCTGCGCTCCCGCAGAGCAGTCTTATCTATCCCCGGAGTCTGGGTGGAGTGACTCCGCAGACCGTCACCCCAAACCTCATCCCATGAGACCCCACTTCATCTTCCCTGAAGACCCCTTTTCGTCTCCCGGGACCCCAAAGCCTCGACCTGTGAGACTCCACTTCGTCTTCCCCAAAGACCCCTTTTCGTCTCTCAGGACCCCAACTCGTGGAGCAGATCCACGAGGCACAACTTCAAACAATACTTCCCAGCAGGAAACACGATACTGGACACCAGCCTATTCTCAGTCTGGCTTACATGAGAACCAGCAGGCAGTCTGGTCATATCAAGAACAGGTTAAAACAGCCTGGTTGTGCCTGTCTGTAATCCCAGCTACTTGGGAGCCTGAGGCAGGAGGATCACAAGTTCAAGACCAGCCTGGGCAACTTAGCAAGACCCTGTCTCAAAATAAAAATAGATAAATAAGGATTGGGATGTAGCTCTGTGGTATACTTCCCTTGGATTCAATTCTCAGTATTGCCAAAAGAAAAAGAAAAAGAGAGAGAGAACAGATTAAACTAGAGTCACTGGGGGAACAGGACTGGCAGTTTGTATTTTAAAACTCCCCAGGTGATTCCAATGTTTGTATTTTAAAACTCCCCAGGTGATTCCCAAGCTTGGGAATCAGTGCACTAAGAAGTGCTTCTTGAACATGAATGTGGGTACCAGTTACCTAGCAATCCTGCTGAACACAGATTCAGACTCAGTAGGTCTGAAATGGAGTCTGAGATTCATCCCTTCCAATAAGCGCTGGGTGATGCAGATGCTACAGAACGGAAAGGACTATGTGTTGGTGTTGGAGGAGCAAGCTAGTCCCAGCTACCTTTGCCTCCTTTGGGAGCTTTGTCCACTCATTCCTGCAGCCAACTACCCAATATTTAGTGAGCCCACACTCTGTGGCCGGCTTTGCACTGGGTGCTGGGGATAGGCTGAGCTGGGGAGCCAAGCTTCACACTCAAGGAGGTTCCATAGCAGTGGCTGGAGAGGCCATGCAGGGAGAACCCGCAGGTGAACAAGTCCATAAAGAGAGGCACATGATGAGCGCCAGGGAGGCCACCCTATGTAGGTGGTCCAAGAAGTCCTCACCAAGGAGCTGACACTGGAGCTGAGGACTGAGTGAGGAGAAACAGCCAGTCCAATGAAAAAACAAGAAACAGTTCCAGGCAGAAGGAATGAAAGTTCCTGAGAACTATAACTTACCATCTGGAGGTCAGAGCAGAAGAACCCAGGAAGTGATGAGCGAGAGGGTAAGAATGAGGCTGGGCAGCAAGCGAAGCTCACTGAGCACTGCGCAGGTCGGACAAGGAGTCGGGATTCTGTTTTCAGTCAGTGGGAAGTCACTGGAGAGTTTTCAGTACCTGACATTTGTACATGGCAACTCCTCTGGGTGCAGGGGCACAGGCTGGCAGGGAGCAGGAGTGGAAATCCTGGTGGGAAATGAAGTCACCTCTGCAGTGTCACATGCACACACATACCCTCAAATACCCCTGGAACAGCCACTGCTCTTTCGCCCAGGAGGGGATGCAGTCCTTGGAAGGTGCATGTGAGAAGGAAGTTCCGGGCTTCCCACCTCAGCCAGTGGCCCTTCTGTTACCCATGCCCAGCACTTGACCTTCATTCCTTGTCTCTCACCCCACCAGGCCAGTGCATCAGCTGCACAATGTTGGTCCTTTGGTTCCACCTCAGCTCCCCACCTTGCCTCCCTCCTCCATCCGGGGTGCCCTCCACCTCCCCTGGGTGCAGCCACAGTCTCCTTGCTCAGCTTCCTGCTTCCACTCCTGCCCCTATAATCCCTGTCCACACAGCCAGGGAGCCTCTGAGTAAGGGGATGTGATTTAACTGGCTCCACGTCCCACAGCTGGCGAGCAGTGGCCAGAGGACCCTTCGTCATGCTACTGTCCTCATGGCTGTGGAACAAAACTCATGGAGTCACCTAGTGGACTACTTTGTTGTTTTACCTTGGGAACAAAATCAAAAATCTTTATGACTTCATGAAGTCATTGAGTATTTTCCCCTCTTAAAATGTGCTTTCTTTAAATAAAATTCAGTTTTAAACATGGCAAAACCAGGCAACACGTGGACAGATCCTCACGACTTCCTGGGGTTGCTTTCTTGTTATTTGCTGGTGAGAGCTCAGATGTCATGAGATAAAGAACTGATAACTAAGAGGAACAGAAACAGAAGTGTCCCTCTTCCACACCCCTTCCATACCAAGCCTGGGGCCAGCATGATAAGCTCAGAGTTAAGATGAGGCCCTGCTCTAGTGTTCCCCGGCCACCTAGCCTCAGGAGGCTCCTCTCCAGACTCCCATAGATGTGATGGCACCATGATGAAGAGGATTAGATGGCCAGTCCAGAGCCCTAGGTTTCAGTTCAGCTGTCAGAAGCATGCTGATCCCGCACAGCCTCCATGTACCTGAGCTCCTGCTCCTCCACTGAAAGGAGACCATCACTGAGTGTCTGAGGACCACTCTGAGGATCAAAGAAAATGAAAAGATTCTAAAAAGTATAATGTAGGAAGATTCTTTGGAATCTCATTAAATCAAACTCCTTACTTGGAAATTGTCATTTTTAAGCATTTTTGTTTTGTTTTGTTTTTTTGAGATGGTTTTTGTTATGTTGCCCAGACTGGCCTCAAACTTTCAATCCTCCTGCCTCAGCCTCCTGAGTAGCTGGGATAAAGGTGCATGCTGCTGCACCTGGCTTAAACACATTTTGTTTCTAATAGCAAAGAATAAAAAATGTGTACTTCCCTCATCTGTTATTTTATGAACTTATGGAGGGCAGGGACTCAGTCTTATCCTTCATCCCTTGTAGCCAGTACAGTGCCTGGTAACCATTCCAGAAAACCTGTGCCTTTACTTGTGTGTGTATCTTCATCTATTAAAAAACACATCTTACTGTATATAGCTTTTTCGAAAGTCCATTAGGGGAAGTCAACACACAGTGGGAGAGGGGCTACAAAGGGGCTTAGTGTTGGGTCATTCAAAACCTAATGTAAATGGAAGTTGAAGAAATGAGGGGTACACACCAAGGAGACTTCAATTTTCTGCCTCTACTTCTGGATTCTTCTAATCATTAGTGAGGCAAGCCCCAATTTTAGGAGATCTCATACAGTTCACAGATGAAATGGGCAAATTGCCTCATCTGACAAACATGGGAGAGCACTGGAGCTAAGATCTGTGTCTCTAGTTGAGCCTCCTGTGCATGATACCAAAAGGGAGCCAGGAGATGGTGGATCATGGTAATTGTCTAGAAATGATGGTTTAGAATGTAGAAACTGAATCAGACATATCTGGGCTTAAGACCTGCTTTGCTTGTCAAAAGACTGATGATCTCTGGCAAATTAACTTCTTCTTTGGTTTGTTTTTTTTTCATCTATGAAGTGCACACAATATTTCTTGCAAAGATTGTCAAAAGGAGCAGGAAGAATGCATGTGGAATCCTTTTTGCAAGAGCCTGACCCGTGGTGGACGTTCATACACTTTAGCTGCTAGTGTTACCATTGCTTTGTGTTTGATTTTGGAAAGGATAAGCTACTCAAAGCTGCCAGAGAGAAGGGCACTCCAGACGGTCAGTTGTGAACTCAGTTCCTGATACTGACAATTGACTCTGGCAGGGAGGATCTTCTCATCTTTGCTGTTGGTAGAAAAGCATCAATAATTAGTCAACACAGATTAAAAAAAAAAGCGCAAAACAAACAAAAATCCAGAATCAGTGATTGCAGACACTAAGACCTCTGAATATTTATTTGAACTCACAAGAAGTTGTCCAGGCAATTCCTTCTGGTGGATGTCCCTCATGGACATAATGCCTGTTGCCTGCAGAGTGAAGATAAGACATTCTCCTCCAGATACCTCTGCCATGTGATTGATGGGATTTGGGGATTCGTTTGAGGTCTCCCACTGTATTCAACTAAATTCCAGAGATTTAATTTCACCAGGTGTTCAAAAGGAAATAACAGGATACCAGGCACTAAATCAAAATCATGCATTCCGGCCAGGTGTTTGCTTATAAACAAGACCTCAGCTTCATTCCACTCCCGGGATTGACTTCCTTCTCTAGTCCCCAAAGAGGTGAGAACACTTGGTTTTCTGAACTGAAACGCAGCAGCCATTCTTATCTCTGTGATTTCACAAGGTGCTAAGAATAAAGCAAAGTCCCAGGCAGGCCCACCTCCTCTGGACAAGAAACTGAGGTGCAGTGAGCTTCCAGTCGCTATCGCATCCTATCTAAATTGTGTGCCGAACACCAGGTAGTAGGCTATTCTGTTTCTCATCCTTTGCAGGACTTTTTTCTTCCTTTTCTGTTGTTCTCTCTGGGAGATCCTGCTTCTCAGTGGCTTGCTTTGCAGTCCTGTCATTTTGCAAAATCTTTCTACTCCTGGAAAAAGGATTAGGGAAATTACACTGTGGCTGCTATTTAACATTCAGGAAATGCAGGATATATATGCAAGCTATCAGTCATTTTTACCAGATGGTAAATGTATCTCTTTTTACCAGAAATTGAGCAGCAAACAAATTCATCACCAATACAACATTTAAATTCGCATCCATTTTCAATGTGACATGCTTAATGAGCTGGTATGATGAAAATCAATATTTTATTCCTATATTGTTGACTATTTTAACAGTTATAATAATACAAGCTTAGGACTAAAACGTTGTCATTAAACACAATCTCACAACTTGCAATTTCCATACTCTGTATCTACTTTTCTCTCCCCCAGCACCTGAGACTTTTATATTTAAAATAGGCTAATGAAAATGGCAAGAAGGGAAGAAAAATAAAAGTCTAACAGCTTCTATTGGTGCATTTTTAAACATCACTATTTACATTTAGTGGTCACCTTTTGTAGTTTAGGGGAAAAAAATTGAGATTGATGTCTATAAGGCCCGTGGGGTAAAAGAAGAAATTCTTGATTCTTCAATGGCAGAGCCAGGGTGCCCAGTCTCCTGTGCTCCAAATGTAAATTTCTACTCAATTAATGTTCTGAATAGCTCTGCATTTTGGCTTTTGTTAGTTATCATCAAATTTAATAGCAACCCCTGCAGTCTAGTGTCTGTGTACTTAGGGTCAAGTGTGGTCGTTATGGGCTCAACTGTCCCTGGACTCCCAACAACTTCAGAGGCTGAAGTCCTGACCGCCCAGTGTGTGACTGTATGTGAAGACAGGGCCTTGAAAGCGGTGATTAAGGTAAAATGAGGTCATACGAATAGTTCCTAATCCAATATGACTAGAGTCACAAGAAGAGATAAGGACGCAGACAACACAAAGGGACAACATGTGAGGACATAGCAGAAAGACAGCCACCTGGAAGCCAAGGAGAAGTGGCCTTGGAGGAAACCAACTCTGCCAACATCCTGATGTTAGACTGCCAGTCTCCAAAATTGTGAGAAAATAAATATCTTGTTTAAGCCACCTTCATCTGTGGGTATTGGATTATACAGACCTAGCAAAGGAATACAATGGATCAGACTAGAGGAAAAGGCAGAATTTACACCATATTGTTCTCAATAATACACTATTATTAATTAGGGCTCAATTGTTGCAAGTAACAGAAACCTAATTCAGTCGACTTAAGCACATACAGTGAATTCATCCTAAGGAGACTGTGTTACTCTGTGGCACCTGACTGGAATTCAACTTGCCTCCAAAATGCACTGGAACCAGGGCCTGAAGCATTGCCAAGATTCTGGTTTTCATCTTTCCTTTTCACTATATATCTGCTTCGGTTGCTTTTTTTTTTTTTTAAGCCCATCCCAATTTTGGATTCCTAGGGAAGAGACTGGCACAGCAGTTGTCAGTCTTGTGGATAAGGAGGCAAGAAAAGAACGCTTATTAGACTACAGTTTCAGTCTCCTGCAGTCTGGAGGGCCTAGCCCCCTATCAGGGGCAATGGGGAAACAAATAGGAGATGTTTAGTGTACTAAAACAGCATGACTAAAACTCCTATTTGTATTAACACTTTTGCTACAAATTGCAAAATCAAAGCAAGTGTAGCCAAGACCCACCCAGTCCAAGACTGTTTGCAACCTTATGACTATTTTCCAACTGAGGATGGTAGAGAAGGAACAGCTGGAGAGAATGCTGATTAGCAGCCTGTCAAAATCTATTGCATCCATCATCTGAGAAAAGCTGATGGGTGGTCAATGGGAATTCCGTGACAAAAATTGTACAGATGCTTAAAAAACAAAATAGGTGCAATGAAACATAACATGAAGTCATAGACTGGTTTCATATGTATTGGGGATCCTAAATCACTATTTTCTAAGAGAGGAAACATTAAATAATGCTCTGAAGAAGAGGAAAGTACAGAAAATACAGGAAGTACAACACTCTCAAATGAATCTACATTTGTTACTAGCCTAATGAGCGACTGACTGACTGCACAGCCTAGCGTTTTATTTCTGACAGTCATGTGCTTTGTACCCCCGCGGACTGGCACTCCTTAAAGCCCAGGTGCTACACTCTTTGTTCCCGGCTTTGTGAGACAGACTTAGTGTCCTTATGAACCACACTTGTTGCCTTATCATCAGGATGGGGGTCCTGAGGTCCTCAAAAAGGGAGGTGGACTTCAACTCAGACCATAAGGGTACCCCATGTTGTTGCAGAAAGGAATCTGAGGATGAGTTAAGCGAGGCACAGATTGCTTTTATTAAGAGAAAGGAAGTAGTATATACTTTGAGACAGGGTAGCGTGCAGGGGTTGGGGAGACGCAGGCTAGCTACATCTTAGCTAGGCATGTTTATGAGTGGAAGACCAGCAGTGTAGGGATGTGCTCTGCGAGGGCGTTTTTAGTTTTGCTTTGTGCTGGTGAGAGGACATGTTGACCACTACTGGGATGGAGGGGTTATCATCTTTTTTTCTGTTTTTGATGTGTTCTGCTTTCTGAACACAGTACTTACATCAGTGTACCTATAGATAAGTCTAATAATTGATTTAATAGTTCTGTGTGTGATCAAGTAAGTGAAGTGACTTCTAAGCCTGAATTTTTAATCCATTAAAGTGGACTTTCAATCATGGAATTTCAATCATAGCCCCTCTTTTATTCCTGCATGTCTCCTTTGTACCTATCCTTATCATCTAGTCTATCTCAGCCTGACGAGATGCTACAGGCTGAAAAGGAAACGATGGTCAGAAATCAGCTTGCGAGGCTCAAATAGTTTTAGGATAATCAGAGAAGAAAGAGAAATATCCAGGTGTATTCCTTTTAAGATACAAACTTTATTTTACAATTTTATAAAGCAGCTTTCCATTAAGCACAAACAATCCATTTACTTTGTAGAGAAACAAAATACCTTTCCATCTGCAAAAAATCAAGTTTTGCTGTATATAAAACTAACATGTGCACATTGTGCTTAAACTGCAAAGTCTGTACAGCTTTACAAAGGACTACCCTTCAGAAGGGCATCCAGTAAACACTTTATTGCATATTTAACACATGGTATATAATCCACATGTACAATGGTGGAGAAACAAGAAAAACAATCACAAGGAGGATGAAAATAGCAGCTTTCAGTGAAAGTTTGCATACTAACAAAGGAAAAGGACTGCCACATCTAGAGAGTTGTGCTTGTGTGTCATTTTCGCTTTTGTTCATGTACACTGGATGGTTCTTGGATGAAGTGTTTATGTACAATAACTCCTAACAGGTCAAACTTGACCTTTGTCCAGAAACTTTTGGCTTGTTTTACAACTGAAGTGGCAATAGATTTAACATCAGCACTAAATCAAGGTAAGTGGAAAACAAAACCAAAAATAAACCTATGATTTCAAAACGAAGAGAAATCTAAAGAAACAAATCAACACTTTAAAATATCCTCCCTTTTCTGTCTAAACTAAGAAAACATTTTACATGATTTTAAACCCCCAAACGCCGTAGTTTGTAGAGAAAATGCAGTGGAGGATCCCAGGCAGCGTCCCTCCACGCATGCCCCAGCTCTCCTGCATCACAATCACCTGAACGCTTGTTAAACATGCAGATTATCATGCTTCACAGGCAGATTTAGAGTATCTGGGATCTACATTTTCAATAAGCTCCCAAGTGATCCTGAGGCATCCTGAAGTTTGACAAGCATTGATGGGTCTGTACTGAGAATGCTGCTATGGGTGTCAACTCATCCTCTTAGATAATTCTGGGATCACAGAACCAATCAAGTTGCTGCTGCAATGTGGAAGGCAGGAAGTGTAAAATCAACAGCAGTGAACTAGCAATGCCATTTCTGGATCAAAAAATCTTTCCTTCTTCAGTGGAAAAGAACGGCCATATTGTTAAGGCACTGATATTTGTCACAGAAGCAGTACCATATTGTTTTCACTGATTCCCCTAATCTGAAGACCAGTGTGCAAACACAAAGCAGAAGTCTGAACCATTCTAAGTAGTAACAAATACAATGAAGTAAAGATTCTCAGATGGGAGAAAGTTTGAGTATTGGCATTGAAAACAAAAAAAAGGGCGTCTTCATTTTCACTGCCAAGACAATAAAACATTTTATATGTTTAGACACTGCTGAGCCATCTAATGCATAAGAACTACAAAGGTTAAAAGCTGAGGAAAAGCGTAATAACCCACAACTATTGCTGTGGGCAAAATTAAGAGTTGTGGTCATAAAAATCGGGAGTTTAAGCTTATTTTTCTATGGCCAGTTTGATAGTCTTCAGTGTAGGGCTCTACCTTCTTGACTCCTGCTCCCTTAGGTGCTGTTATGGGGTGTGTGTGTGTGTGTGTGTGTGTGTGTCTCCACATACATGTTTCCCAGCTTCTAAGCAATGGTTGGTAGGTTGAATTAATTAACATATGGTGTGTAGGCAGGTAATCCATCTGGCTCTTAGATGTGTATCTCACAGAGGTCACAGATAAACTGCATTGTCTGTCAGTCCCTTGAAAGTGTGGGGTCTCATGTTTCCAAACTGTAGGTTATAGTACTGATTTGGTGCATTATCATACCCGAAAACAAAAACCAGAGCAAAATCAACCCCTTTTCCTTTAACCTAACATCTGAAGCCCTGAAGCAGACATTGCCCAGGGTCCAAGGACTATGAAACCTATTTATGTGAGGTTTGGTATGACACAACCTAAATAAAGCTCTGATTAAACATGGGCAGCAAACACAGTAGCATTTCTTTTATTTAACAGCTGGAACAATTTAAAATTAAATTTCAAAGGAAGAACAATGACAGAATCAATGGTTTGAAAAATGATAACCAAAAATGATCTAGGCAGGAAAAAAACTTTACTATGATTCATGTATGTAATATTTAACCTAGAACTTTTCCTTAAAGGGGCGAAAAATCCTAAAAGGAAGTGATGGTAGGCTTAAAATTACTAGTCCCTTTCCAAATTTAGGTTTGTAATAAATATTCCATGTAACATCTCCCCAAATGCCCCCCTCCCCATGAACAAAACTCCCCAAATGTAGTCTGAAATGAAATACATGATTCCAGATAGTGACAAAAAAGAAACCATCATGTTCGGGGCTGAGGGAGGGATAGACTGATTATCGAACTTTTACTGATTGTAGATCAAGTTTCACAAAACAGATAACATTTTTGTAATTTCTTGTGCAGTCAACAAGTTTCATTTTAGTTGTGCTTACATTATATAACTGTGAAGCCTGAACACGGGTTGTGTATTTAATTTACATATTTCAAGAAAACCATAATTCAAAATATTCTCCATATATAACAAATTGAACAAATGCAACTAATGTTCATTCACCCCCAAGAAATGAATCTATAGAAAAGAAACACCTTTTTAAAAAGTTGAACACAGTCCACTATCCAGGCTACAAGTACATTTTTTACTGTATTACAGCACATAATTTTTTGAAAAGTCTGCTTTCAATATAAATATAAATAATCACATTTTAAAAGAGTTCCATACCAAGTTTCCAGGTAAGTGCTAGGCAGCTGGCCAGTAATAGCTACTTACCCCAATTTTTCCCACGCTGAGCAAGACTGGACTATCTGAGCGTCTGCACGAAGTGTTGAGCAAGGCTAAGATCTTGGTTTGACTGACTAAACTCTCTGCTCTAAATGTCTCCTACATTTTAAACACCCAACCCATGGAATGCAATTATTTCAGAGGACAGGTTTTAAGGATCACTTATCACTTTGCTCTAACCCACAAAAACCTAGTACACAACCTTTTAAAATGTGCCTGTGCTCTGCTAAGACAGAGCCCATAGTTTCTGGGTTCAGAAGAGGCTGGAATGTGATTTTGGTCGAGCTCTAGTTGTGCTTTGCCCTGCTACCTTTAAGGTAGCTTTTCCACCTCTTCACAAATTCTTTGAAGATCGGGGACTCATCAATGGTACTGAGTAGCTGCAGCTGATTGATGTGAGTGGTATGATAGTCCCAGCGGGCCAGGTTGGGAGCGATGCCGAGCATGAAGTGACGGAGGTCATAGATGGTTCCTGAGCCAGTATCATACAAGGGCAGCATGGCTTTAAGGGATTCCATGCCACGCTCATACAAGGACCTTGCTTCTTTCCCCAGTTTTTCCCCTGCAGTTTCTTTTAAGTCATACAGCCCAATTAAAGAATACATAAAGCCATTTAAAACAAAAGAGCTAGGAGTGGTTGGATATTCTTCATACCAGTCATGTTTATTCATGAACACAGCTTTAACTCCATGCTGCTCTGACAAAAACTTGTAAGGGGCTGTTGCCCGTAAAGCTGAATTGAGGAATATGTGGTCCTTTGTTAACAGATAGGCCCTGACTAATGTGGAAATGGCTTGCCCTTGGGCCATGGCAGAATACCACCCTGGCTCTAAAGACTTAAACCCTTCCCCTAGCTTACGCGTCACCAAAATTGGCCAGCCACCTTTCTCATCCTGATTCCTGACCAGCCAATCGCTAGCAGCGAAGAATGCAGCCATGTGGGCTGTGGTGGAGATGGTAATGTTGTCAAGGAATCCCTTCCCTTTTGCAATCAACCTAACCACCTTTTTGGGCATGATTTTGGTTGGCTTGACAGCTTTTGTGTTGGAGAGACCCACTCCTTTCCTGAGGTCAGTGACCAGGTCCCTGGTAACTGTGCTCCATGAAGTTCTGGCCCCAATGCCATAGTATATGTCTCTTTCTTTAAAAGCAATTAGTTGGGTATTTGAGACATAATGTACAGTGAAGAGCTGATTCTTTTCCGTAGTCTCTAGAACCACGGACACACTCCCATTTGTCAAGAACTTGAGGTCAAATGAAATAATAAAATCTTTTGTGTTTCCCAGTTGTAGGGACACACCTTCACTGGTCTCTGTAGAGGGAAAAATACCAACAAAGACTGTTAGTATAAAATCACTTTTGTATTTGAAATGTAATTGCAATTTATCTTTGATAACCATTGACATTACAAAATTAAGACCTGGACATTTTGTGTATCCTATAATTATTGATGTATATTTTTTACTAAATTAACCATAAACAAATGACAGAATTGGTGAGTTCATGGTAGCTTCTAAGCACTGGGCCAAAGCTTAGACCTTTGGCCTTTAAAGTATTCAGAGCAAGTGACGAGGGTATGTATTTTCAAATTGTCTTTTCTCGATCTAATGCCAGCTATCAGTAATCAATGACTATTCTAGAATACCCATTCTGCAAAAAAAAAAAAAAAAAAAAAATAGCCAAAAGCTAGCTCAGCATATATTTCAAAAGAAAGGTTAGAAGTTCTAGAAAGAATAGCCATATACAAGTTTTCAATTTCTAATCTAATTAATATTTAATATGTTTACTATGTTCTAAGTACTTGATATATATTAACTCATTTAATCTTCTTAATTACAAGAGGTAATAGTACTGCTCCAACTTTATGGATGAAGAACTGAGACATACACAAGTTACATAATGTGCCCAAGGTACAAAGTATTGTTATATAATCTGGCTTCACAGTACATGTCCTTAATGATGAAAAGGGTAAGTTTGTTTTTGATATTCTCTGGAGTTGAGAATAGAATTACCCAAAGTTGAGCAATGGGCTCATTCATGTATAAGATAAAAAGTAGGAATGTGTGTGTGAGAAAGCAGCATAACTTTCTCCACTTCCACGAGCTTTGAGAAAGCAAAATACACCTCTTTCAGCCTCAATTTCTTCATTGTTAAATAGTTATTATTTTACGTTGCAGAGTAACTGTGAGAATTTAAAAAGAAGACAATGGCTTGTAATGTAGTAAGAATGATAGTGATTACTACCACTAATTATCATATGATAACAAAATAGTAAAAGTTGTTTCATCTGACAAATTATTAAACAAAATTTCTCTTGCACAGTTATAGTCTAATGATGGTGAATTCTCAGATAGATGACTTTCTGAATACTGCTCTATTCATATATTCTGCAGCTATATCTACCAGGAAAGGAAACTGAGCATATTAAAAACAAATAGCAGCAGTAAAAACAATAAAAAAATACATGCAGTACAAATTTTAAAACATTAAGGAAAATATTAATAAAATGATCTTTATAAAGCTTAAATTTCCACATGTATTATTCTCTCATTTGATCCTGAAAATTATTTTCTGATGCTGTTAAAGATGGAATTATTTCCATTTTAGAGATAAAGATATGCAGGTTTTTTAAGGTTAAGTAAGAATTTGCTCAAGGATGAAAGCTAATTAGTGGTAGAGCAGGGACCAGAATCCAGGTTTGGACTCAAGTTCAAAGACTGTAAGACAAATGCTGTTAGAAATGGCATCCTCAGAATACCAATGGAAAGGTTATTTCTTTTAGACACGATCATAAAATCAGATCTCTGCTTTGGGAAGTCTTTGAGGAAACTGTTAGCATGTCACTGGAAGTAAAGATTAAAAATATGAACTTATGACAGTGTACATGATATAAACAGCTTGGAGAGTCCCAGCATGTGCAGCTGATCATTTAATTTGCAACACTGCACCCTATCAGTATGGACACATGTGGCCCAAGGTTCTTAATTACTTCATTTTAATGGAACAATTATGGAAGCTGTATCAAGAGAGATGACACTGTCCAAGGCGAGGAAGGAGGGGAAGTAGGGAGCGAGTAGGTGCTGGGGAGTGATAATGGCCAAATTATATTATTGAATTGTGTGCACATACAAATAGGTAACAACAAATCCCACCACTATGTATGACTACAATGCACCAGCAAAAAATGCGGGAAAAAAGGCATACAAAAAGAGAACATCATTTTGTATCAAATAAAGCTTTAAGTGACATTCAAAAAAACTGATTTTACAAGTAACCTTTAATAGAGTAAAAATCTATTTTATCTGGCACAATATCAACATGTACTTTCTCTCCTAACTAGCATTTTCCTGCTTCCAGAGTGAACTGGAGTCTGAAGCTCAGCACAATATCCCTGAAACACTGCTGGGTTCTAAACTGACTTATGAATCACTCAAGATTAAATTATATTCTGTAGAGCAGACTATCCTGAGTGCTTCTTATTTTTTCATTCTTAGGGTAATGTCTCAGAGTTATTATTAACTCTGACATCTATTCTGGTCAAACTGGATAACAATGACCCATCTTTAGAAGTACAAATGAGAGGAAACTGAAGAATCCATTTCCTCCCAGAATTCTGGTCTAATTCTCAATTTATTTATCAAAATGTAATGAAATCATACGATTAAATAAATCACCTTATTATGTCTTAATATACCAGATCAGTCCAAAGAATTCAGGAATGAATGTCATGGGATATGACCTTTGAAAAAAATTCATTATTAATTTTCCTAAAATGTTCACACCAGCAGAGGGAGTTACTGAGTCATACAGGAGTAATGATGGAGAACAATCCTTAATTTAAATTAAATAACCAACAACTATATCCTTCACAACAATTCTATGAAACAAGTCTTTTAATTTCTATTTTATAGACCTACATAGGAGGTTAAATAACCTGCCACCATCACTCAGGAGGATCTGAATGGTAGCAAGTGTGATGGTTCTGAAAGCTCCTGGAAATATGCCATCTGAAGACTCTTGCTTCATATGTACTGGTAGAAAGGTCTGATTTTTCTATTGTTTGAAATCTATGACCCCTATTCTTTCTGATAAGTCATTCCTAGGAGTTACTGTAGCTTTATTTTTGATATATGGGGTACATGTACATACTTTAGAAAACAAAGGATAATAAACATTTTAAAATAATCATGTCAATGATTTTTGGGGGGGTTGACACTAAAAGCACAGGTAACAGAAGCAAAAGTAAACATGTGGGACTATATCAAACTACAACATTTTTCCACAGCAAAGGGATCAGTCAACAAAATGAAAAGGTGGCCTATAGAATGGGAGAAAATATTTGTAAAACGTATCTGATAAGGGGTTAAACATACTAAAATATATCTAAAATACATAAGAAACTTACATAATTCAATAGAAAAAATAAAATAATCAATTAAAAAACAGGCAAGGGATCTGAATAAACATCTTTCCAAAGAAGATATACTAATGGCCAAAGGGTATGTGAAAAGGTGCTCAACATCCCTAATCATCAGGGAAATGCGAATTAGAACCATAATGAAATATCACCTTACACTTGTTGGGAAGGATATCATCAAAAAGACAAAAGCTAACAAAGTATTGGTGAGGATATGGAGAAAAGGGAACTCTTGTGCACTCTGAATGGGAATATAAATTGGCTACTGAGGTTCCTCAAAAAATTAAAAATAGAACTACCATATGAGCCAGCAATTCCACTTCTGGGTACATACCCAAAGAAAATCAAATCAGTATCTTAGAGATATCTGAACTCCCATGCTCACTGCAGGATTATTCATAACAGCCAAGACATGGAAATAACCTAAATGTGCAGTGATGGATGAGAGGATAATGTGATATGTATGGTAGAATATCATTCAATCATAAAAAAAAAGAAATGCTGCCATTTGCAACAACACAGATGAACTTTTGAGGGAATAATGCTAGCGAAGTTAAGTCAGGGAAAGATGATACTTATATATATGGATCTAAGAAAGCTGAACTCAGATTGTACAATGGTGGTTGTTGGGGGTTGGGAGGTGGAGGAAATGGAGAGATGTTGGTCAAAGGACCTAAGCTTTCAGTTCTAAGATGGATAAGTTCTCAGCACCTAATGTACAGTATGGTGACTATAGATAATAATACTGTATCGTATACTTAAAGTGCTGGGAGAGATCTTTGATGTTCTCACTACCACATGTGCACAAAAAAGGTAACTATGTGAGGTGATGGGTGTGCTAACTAACTTGACTGTGGCAATAAATTCTCAAGATAAATGTATATCAAAGCATCACATTGTCCCTAAATATAATGCCCTAAATATAATCAATTTTGTCAATTATGCCTAAGTAAAGATGGAAAAATCAATGTTTTCATATAGAATTTAAGCAGTTATCATTCACTCATTTAATCAATAGTTTTACTATATGCAGCGAGAATAGGCCATACTTAGAACCTTGAAGAACACTGAGAAGAATCCTGATCAAGACAGAAGAGAAGGGGCTGGGATTGTAGCTCAGCGGTAGAGCACTTGCCTCGCATGCGTGAGGTCCTGGGTTCGATCCTCAGCACCACATACAAAGCAATAAAATAAAGACATTGTGTCCATCTACAACTAAAAAAAAAAAAAAAATTAAAAAAAAAAAAAGACAGAAGAGAAGCTCACGAGAAGCCTGAAGAAGAATGACTACAGAGATAGAAGGGGAAAGTGAGATCCTAGAAATAAAACAAGAGTGTTTGGGAAAGGGAAAACTAACTTAATATAACAGGCATAAAGTTTAAATTTGTTCAATTTTAAAGTTAGGAAAACATTATTCAACAAATAAAATGATAAAAAATATGTTGCAGACTCATAATGGTTGTTTACTCTAGATGATTTTGTTCCATTTCAGACATAAAAATTCAAGGTAAAAAAAGTAAAAATAAAAGGCCAACACGTTCAGCTCCTGGTCTCCCAAAGCCTCACCTCACTTAGGCATATAAGGTACCAGTCTAAATTTCTTCTCAACAGTGATTCTCTGAATTTATCTCCCATGAACTCCGTTTCTTCTAAAAAGCCTCATCTCTCACACCTCTTTGACTCTCTTATCCTGTTCTGCTGAGTAATAACTCTCATGTAACTCAACTCATTCCCTCTCACAGACTTGTAGTATGTGAGGATGCTACATACTTTTTTTTTAAATATTTTTTTTAGTTGTAGATGAACACAATATCCTTATTTATTTATTTTTATGTGGTGCTGAGGATCGAACCCAGTGCCTCATACATGCAAGGCAAGTGCTCTACCACTGAGCTACAATCCCAGCCTGATGCTACACACTTTTGATATGCAGGATATCAAAACCTGCATCCCACTCCCAACTAGCACACTTAACCAACAGGAAATGCCAACTCTGAGTAGGTATGTCCCCCTGGCAGAGTAGCTGTCACAGACAGAGATCTTTCCTCTATGCTTATAGCTACCTTAGGAAGTGGTTTATCTTGAGCCCACAGAATAAAGGGCTAAAACGAAGATCCCTCATGTAGGATGTGAGAACATATCTTCTGTATTTCCCAAGGAACCTGAAAGTGCACAATGAAAAAAATCTGCTGCTCTAAATAGAATAGAGTTCAGAAGATTGTTTTAAGAAAAACTCCCAGACATTTGAGGAGATCAAGACAAGGGTTGCTATTTTCTACCCTAATCTAGACCACATTATTAAGGAACGTAAAACTAAGCTCCTTGGGTACACCCAAAGCTCAGTGTTCTTTTGCTTAGTGTAACACTTCTCCACTGCAATAACCCAAGCTAAACATTGTTAAATATTTTCCTGTAACTTCTCATCCAGCCAAGCCTGTTTAATAATAAGCAAAGATGCTCCATGTACTGGAATATCACAGAGTACCTTGGAAGAAAAGAAGTTCTAGTCACAGAATAAAAACTAAAGGTCATCCATTATTTGCACTGCATTAAGCACTCATAAATCCATTACTTAAGGCCATCTAGAACGAGTAGATTTATATTGTGGCTTTCAAGGTCTATGAATTACACAGTCATCAATAAAGGACAAGGAGAGAATATAGAAGAGTCTTAAAACTTTTCGTCTCTTTTTATTTACTGACTGCAAGGTTGGCGGGAGGGGGTTGTTCTGATCTTGACAACATTTCCCCATAGAGAATTAAGCCAGAGGTGCTGAGATTATTTCATTGTCTTTTTAAGTAATGGAGTCATTAATTCTCATGGATATTGATTAGTGCAGAAAAATACATTACATCCTAATTAATGAGACTGTCTTAGTAAAAGGAGAAATGTTGCATAAAGCTAATTTGATTTTGTAAGTGATTTTATTAATGAAAATGGTTTTATATGAAGTTTGAGATAATTTAGTACATTAACAAAACTCAATAAGGGAGCATGTCTACTGGTAATGCTACATTTTCTTGAAAAAATAAAACAATAATGGTAAAACATATGCAAAGGAAAGGATGGGTCTTTCCATAAAACAATTTCTACCTTGGTGCAGGAAAAACTGTAAAATAATATAAAGTACAAATAAACTATATAAACTGTACTGAAATACTGAAATAAACCAAGGCATGTTAGGCAAGATACCACTGAGCTACATCCCCAGTCCCATAATCTGGAAGTTTTCAGTCTATGGCTTAGCTTTTCACATAGTAAATACTCCTTTTTATAACCCCCTTTTTTTTCCCTCCTGGTACTGGGAATTGAACCCAGTAGTGCTCTATCATTGAGCTACATTCCTAGCCTTTTTTTTTTTAATTTTTTCTTAGTTGTAGATGGACACAATGTCTTTATTTTATTGCTTTGTATGTGGTGCCGAGGATCGAACCCAGGGCCTCACGCATGCGAGGCAAGCGCTCTACCGCTGAGCCACAATCCCAGCCCCCTAGCCCTTTTTATTGTTACTTTGAGACAGGGTCTTGCTAAGTTGTGATCTGGTTGTCTCAGCCACCCAAGTTGCTGAAATCACAGGTGTGTACCACCATACTCAGCAATAACCTTGATTTTTTTTAAAGCTGTTCTTTCTTTAGAGATTTCACTTGGGTGACACCATTTGTTTATTTACTTAGGGAATATTAAGGGTCTGCCAATATGTTTTTAAAACCCATATTAAAATTTTAAAGGAGTACCATGTACTATGAATCAACATAAAATTAGCAGACACATATAGTACATAACTTACCTGGAGCAATAAACTGTTTAACATTGGTGAATCTAGATTTATCAGCCACACTGGCCATAAAGCAGCCCTTTGGCACAGTCCAGTCATTAGGTTTGCTGTTTCTGTCCCTGTCTTCTGCTGTTTCATACACCTCTATGTGAGGGGGTTTCTCGGTTAGATTCTTGCTGTAATGACTTAACCCATACTGTGCAATCTGGATTGGGTAGAAATAGCCTTGAGGTCCCCATTGTGTAGATAATGGCACGCCTATAAAAAGAGAAACAAAATGAATACTCACATCCAGACAATTGTAAGCCTATTCTGAATGCCACTCCTCGGGATTTTACTTCTGGGGAATGTTTTAGGGTTATGAGCAACTTTCCAGCTTCATTATTATACTGCTTTCATAATTAATAGAAAATTAGCACAAAATTAACCAGATAAAATATTCATTCACTCTTATTATTTGTTGAGAGAGCAATTTAACATTATTAATTACCTTTTAAGGATTCTTTCAAGTGTCTTACTTTTGCTACAGACCATGTTTTACAATTGTCTTTCGTACATTCAAATTTTGTACAATTTAGAAGCACGTAGATATCACCAAGATTTTACTCTAAATATTAAAACTGAAATTTTAACATCTGTGCTCAACTATCATGCTTTCTACTTCCTCATCTGTCCCTCCAATGTCAAGGTGCGGTCTAAGAACTAAGTATGTCACCTGATGGTTCAAGTACTTGCTTAAAAAGACAGTTATGACTAGGCAACATAAGATACAAAACAAGTGCTTCAAATTCTTTTTCATATCCTTCCTGCTAAAATTTAATTTCTAAGGAGTGTTTTTAAAAATTGAATTAAAGTTCTGTATTTGACCATTGATTCTTGAGATAATTCATTAACAAATTTCTTGTAAAATTTTAAGCAAAACTTTTTAAATGTTTGGTATTAGTATTTCAGAAATTTCGTTCAAGGGAACCACAATACTACATTGCACAGAATACTGTAGTTCTAAAATGAATTAACAAACATCTGATGAGCATAACAGAGACAGGGAATCTATATAACTGCATGTGTTTTAATGCAGTTTCAAAATAATGTTTAAGGAATTAATGACTGCTAATTCAGTATGGCATACGCATATCCCCTAAAAGGTTCCTGTGTTGGAAATCTGATCATGTTTTGTGAATGTGGGAGGTGACAGAATCTTTAAGAAGTAGGACCTGGGGCTGGGGATATAGCTCAGTTGGTAGAGTGCTTGCCTCACTTGGATGAGGCCCTGGGTTCAATTCTCAGCAGCAGCAGCAGCACCACCACCACCACCACAAAAAAGTAGGTCCTAGTGGGAAATAACTAGGTCACTGAAGGTGGTGCTCTCAGAATTAATGTACTGCTTATGGGACTTTGGTTAGTTTTCATGAGAGGGTTCTTATAAAAGAGTAAGCCTGGTCCCTCCCATGCTCTGGCTTCCTCTATCGCCACTTGGTCTCTTGTTGTCACAGCTGCTCCATGATGCCATTCATGATGTGACATGGCCAAGGGGGACCTGGCCAAAACCAACATCATGCTGTTTTGAGTTTTGGCCTCCAAAACTGAGAGCTAAATAGATCTCTCTTCTTTAGAAAGTACCCAGCCTCAGGTATTTCATCATAGCAGCAAAAGATGGACTAATACAGGGACTGTACAGGGTAAGAGACTAAGAATATAAATAAGCTTTTTAACATGTGTATCCTCTTTTCAAAAGATAGATCCCCTGAAATTAGAATTATCAGAATTATCACTTACTAAAAGGTAGGTTTATATAAGCTCATTAAAGATGAGTGATAGCTATACTAATGTATAACTGGTATAAAAACTGAGACTTCTCAATGAAACAGAATAGTAGGATAGCAACGTCCTCCAGAGTATTCATAAGAATTTAGTATAATAATAAAGACTGCATTCATGAATCAGGAAAAGAGATCATTTGAAAGATGTTGGAGGGAAAATCTAAAATTAGTACCTGACTTGCACCATTTGCCAAAATAAAAATCATTTAGCTGGACTAAAAAGTTAAATGAGAGGCTGAGAGTGGTATACTTTAGAATAGTATAGAGCACTTGCTCATCATGTTTGAGGCCTTGGGTTTGGTCCCTAGCACTACAAAACAAAAACAAAACAAAACAACAACAAAACTAAAAAAGAAAAACAACAAAACTATAAAATTATTAAAGAAAACACAAATGAAATTAAGGTATAGCAAATGTTCTTCTAAGTATAAAATGAAGTCATCACAAAAGTTCAAAGAAATTTATAATTTTAGTAAACAGAACTAAAATCTTCTAAAACTAATAAATCATAAGTAAAATTAAAGGATAATCAAATCAAATAAAATATCTAATAAATGCAACAAAATATTGCTACTTTTAGTGTATAATAAATACAAAGTTCACATAAAGACCTATTTAAAACACTACTAATTGCATTAGAAAAAGGGGGAAAGAACATGAAAACATGCTTAGAAGCACAGGAAAAAGATACTTGAGCTCATTAGTTGTTAAAGGAAGAAAACTATGAAGCCTTTTTGTTTAAATAATAGATTAAAAACAAAAACAATGTTCCATGATAGAATTGAGACAAGAGTACCCTCTTATTATGCTACTGGAAACATGAGCAGGGCCTACTTTTTGGGAAAACTGTTTGACAAAACATATCAGGAGTTTAATTTGACATGCAGTTAATTATATTTTCCAGAAGGAATATGCAACTCTGAGTATATAATTAAAATAACAAATAAAAATTAACAATGAATGTCTGTGAAATAGTATTTACAACAGCAGAAAATTTGGAAATGACCTAAGTATCTCAACCAAAGAGAAGGCTCTCAGACATTACATATATCATGAAATGTTCTTACTATGGAATATTAGTCATTGAAATGTCCAATAAATATTTAATTATAAGGAGAAATACTATAATCATAATAAATTGAAAAAGCAGTATAAAAAATTGACTATGCAGTATGTTCCCAATTTGTTTAAAAAATGTATATCCACAACAACAGATGAGTGGTTATGGGTGGTTTTTACTTTCTCTTTAGAATTTAAGCATCTACTGGTTTGGCCATGGATATCTTTGAAGTCTATAACAAACTATTATTTTCCTGAATTATTAGATAGTAAGTATCATTAAAACTATGTTAAAGTTTATGTGTAAATACAAAGATCTCCAGGAAATTTACAAAAATGGTAATGATTATTTTTGGGTAGTAAGAATAGAGTATAGGTAAATTTGTTCCCTTCCTCCTTCTAATATTTGGTAAATATATTATTTGAAAAACCAGGCAGATGCAATGGAACACATCTGAAATCCCAGGGACTCACTCAAGAGGCTGAGACAGGAGGATCGCAAGTTTAAAACCAGCCTCAGAATTTAGCAAGGCTCTAAGCAACTTAGTGAGACCCTGTCTCAAAATAAAAAATAAAAAGAACTCAGTGGTTAGGCGCCCCTGGGTTTAATACACAGTACAAAAAATATATATAATATAGATAGTAAAAACAAAGGAAAACACCTGCATCAGAATATGCAGAATACGTAGCCTCCAATTTCCAATTTGATGTATACCACTAACTTCAGAGACAATGGCTGAGGGAGTCTGAAGACATCTACAGAGTTATGTGGTAAGCATAAACTTCTTTTCAAAGCAAAAATATGTACTAAGTTAAAAGTTGTTTCAACACTATTTTAATAAATTAATATGAAAATTTAATTTTTTAAACTGAATTTTTTAGTCGTAGATGGATCTTTATTTTATTCACTTACTTTCATGTGGTGCTGAGGATCGAACTCAGTCCTTCACACACTCATACATGCTAGGCAAGCGCTCTACCACTGAGCTACAACCACAGCCCCATGAAAGTTTAATATTAAAGTTAAAATTAATATTAAAATCACTTTATAACCAAATAAGGAAAGTGAAATAAAACCTGAACCAAGCTGAAAATTGTTTCCTCTGTTCAAATGATATACTTTAAAGTCAAATTTAATTTCTTTCTTGTCAATTCATAGGTTGCAAAGCAAGTTCCAAAATGTACTAATAACTCCTCAGGAACAACAACTGTGTCAGGTTCCTAAAGACAATGAAAGCATGGATAGACTACAGGATTTTGGTGTAAGTTCAGTGTTTGTGTACTCTCTTGTGCTGAGGACTTGAAACATCCTTCCAGAGATGACACATGTCTAATCAGGTAACAGGACAGCACTGGGAAATTGAAGGGTCCAAGGGATGATCTCTCTCCCTTTCTTACCTTCTCTCACAGGATGATAACGGCATATTTTTAAAGTAAAATTTTTGGAAATGCCATGCTTTGACCTCACTGTTGAGAATCTTAGATTCTGAGGAAGGTTAATGGAATAGTTCTATCTATTCAGGTATAATGATATTGCAGTCCTTAAATCATATCATCTAGAATGCTGCCCAAGGTTCAGATTTAACCTGTTCCTTCTTGCTAAGACAGAACAATGAAAGGTCTTTTGATATTAAGTTATGTGTGTGCTGCAAAATTAACATCTACAGTTTCTTAGTTCTCAACAATCAGGCTAGAAAAATGCAGGTGGAGCAGACAGATACCAACCTTCAACCCCACTTATGCACTTGACTCTGTCTCGGACTTCCACATTGTAGCCTTCAAAGGACATAAATACACCATCAGGGTGATAAGGGGCTCTCTGTGCATAGACTTTGGAATAGCTATGAGAGAATTCAAACCGATCATAGCCATCATACTGAACCACCTTTCCATAAACATCAAAGTATTTTTCTACCCAAGTGAATGGCAGAAAGACTTCATTTCCCTCTCGCCTCCCTTTAATTGTGTGTTCATCATTTATGAGACAGTCAATTTCTTCATATTTGAGCCCTAACACCTTGCTTCCCCCATTGCTATTGAAGCCCCCAACGACAGGGGGTGCTTTCTGCTGCTCCTGAGGGAATGCCTCCTCAGACTGTTGTTTGGCCATGTGGTTCACATAGTGGTTACTCTCAGATGCTGCTGCTCTTTTCTCTAATCCATCCACTCTGAAGCCACTACTCAAGTGCCGTGGAAACTGGATCGTTTTGTCACTGGAACACTTATTCCACAAAAGTACTGTAACCAAAGTGAAGAGTGCGCAGATGATGATCAAAGTCTTATAGTTGACCCGAGCTGCCAAGCAACGCATATTCAGACCATACCTATGGAGGCAAGAACAAAAATGTATGCAAAGATGTTATTGTTATTTCATAGGATGTTTTATTCATTTTAAAAATGTTTAACAACATTAGGATTATTAAATGCAAGTAATCTGATGAGATCTAAAATTACTAACTCAAATTTTACAGCAGGGACAAATAAGAGTTAAGAGGTACTTCCTCTTTGGTAAAATGCTAAGTTAGCATAATCCTCTAAAGCAGAAGTACGCAAATTTTCTTAGTCTGTTCCCTTGGTTTCTTGGTAATTTTTCAAAATTACCAAGCCAATAGAAACATCTTACAGTTCCATTTTTTGAGTAGTCAAGACCAAACAATTTTAGTACTTATGTCCTAATATCTTAGTGGCTGTCTGAAAAAACAACAGATCTTTACAAGGAAAACACTGATATCCATGTTGCCAGACCTAACAGTGAAGTTTTGGTGCTCATCCTACTTTGACCTCTCAGTATCAGAAAAGTCAGTAACTTTTCCTTCTTGAAACACTTTCTTCCCATGGTTTCTAAGGCACCATTCTTTCTTGGTTCTCCTTATATCCCACATGGGTTGCTTTTCCTTAGTCTTACCGGGAGGCTTCCTTTTTACCTCCCTGATCCTTTACATGTTAGAGAGCCTTAGGGTCCCAGGCCTCAGACTTCTTTATCTCTATTAGCCCCTAAGTGATCTCACCCAATCTCATGCTTTTAAATACAATTTCTACGATGACTATCCCCAAGTTTTATATTTAGGTCAGAAATTTCTTTGGAACTGCAGGTACATATATTCAAGTAATTGGTATCTTTACTGAGGTCAAATAGAATTCTGAAAAGTAGCTCGCAAAACTTAACCTCTAATCTTTTCCCTCAATCTATTCTTCTTTTCCTACTGCTTAAACCAAAAACTTTGACTCCTCTTTTGTTCACTCCATGTCCAGTCAGGAAATCCTACTGGCTCTACCTTCCAATTATATCAAAAATCTGACATCTTTTCACCAATTCCACTATTACCACCATGTCAGAGCTGCTGTCATTTTTCACCTGGAATACTTCAGTGACATCCAAACTGGTCTCTGCTTCTACCCCTGCCACGCTACTCCACCCCAAGTCTATTCTCAACATAGTAGTCAGAATGATGCTTTTAAATTTAAGCAAGATGAAGTCATTGCAGTCCTGATGGGAGAATTTGATACTGTTGGCCCTGCTGGCCATATGCTGTACCAGTCAGTCAAGATCACAATGCAGGGGTCACTGGGAAACATAGGAAATTGTGTTAGTTAAATGTGCAACATAAGGAACATCTCAGCCTGCTGAGAGGGGAGCCAGGAGGCAGACTGATATTTGTCAGTCGCTCTGTAATTTATTGCATGGTATGAATCCACAACTATTTATTTTATTGCTTATAAACCCTTCTTTGCATTTTTCCTACAATAAATCTTTTTAGCAGCAATGAGTTTTAATAGAAATGTTTAATGAAAAATTAAATGCCGACTTTGTTTCTTAAGAAAGCTGACAGTGAATATGTACTTCACTCATTTCTTTTTTTTTTTATACTTTTATTTTATTTATTTATGTGGTACTGAGGATCAAACCCAGTGCCCCACGCATGCAAGGCAAGCGCTCTACCACTGAGCCACAGTCCCAGCCCCAGCTCATTTCTTTTAATTCCAAAAGAAGGTGAATACTGAGCCACTGAATGTCTAAAAACAACTTTCCCCTATTCTCACTCTTAATTAATATTTTGGCAGGATACAAATTCCTTGGTTGCATATTATTTTCTTTCAAAATGCGGTAGGCAATACTTAACTATTTTAAAAGATTAAGGGTTTTTTGGGGGGCGGGTACTGGGGATTGAACTCAGGGGCACTCAACCACTGAGCCACATCCCCAGCCCTATTGTGTGTTTTATTCAGAAACACGGTCTGAGTTGCTTAGCGCCTCACCATTGCAGAGGCTGGCTTTGAATCTGCAATTCTCCTGTCTCAGCCTCTCAAAGTGCTGGGATTTATGGGCGTGTGCCACTGCGCCTGCCTAAAACATTAAGGCTTATTCATGAGAGGTTTTAGTCTTTTAAATGTCACTACGTACATCATTTGTTCTGAATCAGTTTATCCTGGGAATTCTGCAGTTTTGAGAGGATATGCCATGGTATGATGTTTGATTCTCTACTTCTGCATGTGCAGAGCCCTTTCAATTTGAAGATCTGTGCCCTTTCATTCTTGTTTATTGGATGTGGTATCTTCTTGGATCTCCGAGTATATTATAAGTTTTTCTTTAAAACTAAAGTTCTCTATGATTACTTCTATTTTCTCCATTGGCAATTTTTTTGGTTATTTAGTCTCTTTTTCATGCCATTAGCTTTCTTCACATGCCTGGTGATCTTTGGTTACTCATTCATATTTACAATAGAATGACTCATTAGTCAACATAGGTTTCATCTCTTATTGTGAAGATAGTCTGTTTTTGTTTTTTGTTTTTCTTGCCAGATTGTTCTCCTTAGAGTGATAAAGGGAGAGAGGTCTGTATGGGCTGGGCACAAAGCTGACAACAGTGCTCCTCTAGGGGGATCAGGTGGGAGAACAGCAGACCTAAATGCCAGACTGAAGATGGATTTTTATCTTTTACTCTGGGGACGTAACATGCACTTTAGAAGCCTTAGTCTTTCCTAATTTCTCTAAAGAAAATCTGCCTGGTGTTTTACCTGGGATTCATGCTAGCCATCTACAGTCCAAGTGCAGGGATGGAAAAGGTACATGGAGGCAAACAGAGGGTACAGTTGGGCCTTCTGGTGCTCAAAGGTCCAGTAATCTGTCCAACTATCACCCTTTGGTAGTCTTCCTATTTTTCTTTATTTCTCATTTCTGTAGATTTTTATTTCAGTGAGATATCAGGAGGGAAAGGAAGCAAAAATTATGGTTTGGTTTGAATTGAAAATCATAAACAGATTTTAAAAGTTGAAAACTCAATCCAGGTTAAGTACCCAAAATGCTTGGGCCAGGATGTATGTAGGACTTCTGTAGGTTTTGGGATATCTGCATAAATACAAGAAGATTATCTTGAGGATGGGACCCAAATATAAGAACAAAATTCATTTATGTTTAATATTTACCTTATACACAAAGCCTGAAAGTAATTTTATACAATATTTTAAATAATTTTGTGCATTAAACAGTTTCATGGTATGGAATTTCCACTTGAGGCATCGTGTCAGTGTTCAAAATTTTGTATTTTGGAGCATTTAGGACTTCTTTTTTTCTTCTTTTTCTTTTTCCTTCCCAGTGCTGGGGGTTGAATTCAGGCCTTGTGCTTGCTAGGCTGGCACCCTACCACCGAGCTACATCTCTTGTCCCAGGATTTCAAATTTTTAGATTAGGGATATTCAATCTGTAATATATTTTATCATTTGTATTATTAGATGAGAAAATGTGTTAAATGCTAAAAAACCAAAGTGCAGTACAAGCAAACCTTCAAAGGTCATATATTTACAAAGTGAGGATACTGCAGAAGGCAAACCGATAATGCTAAATGGTATTTACTTTTAAAAATCCCTGACAAGGGCTGGGGTTATGGCACAGTGGCAGCGTGCTCACCTGGCATGCGGGAGGCACTGGGTTCGATCCTCAGCACCACATAAAAATAAAATAAAGATATTCTGTCCACCTACAACTAAAAAATAAATGTTTAAAAAAAACCCTTACAAAAATCACTAATGTGTCAATATTTAAATAATGTATTGGCTATGCCTATTAACATTTTGACCAATTAAAATAGAAATATAAAGTTTTTTGTTCCATATTTGAGAAGTACCCTTCTTCCACTACTCAGGTAAGAGTAACTTTGTGTACAGAACAAGGATAACTTTGTAAAGAAAAATCAATATCTAAAAACCTTCTGCAGCCCTTATGCTGATATTTGTAGATGGCATCATTCCTTACTAAAAGCAACTGAGGCTTCTTATGAGAAATGGGTGATTCTAGGTGTGGGGCTGGGACACCTTGTCATGCCAGAAAACAAAGAAACATTCAAATACCAATGAAGTCATAATCCAGGGATCAAAAAAGCAGTAAGGGATAGAATAAAGTTGGAAAAATGTTAGTAACTGCTAAATCTGACTGACAAGTATATTGAGGTTCACTATATTATTTCATATACTTTATGTGTTGTGTGTGTGTAAATGGGAATTTTACCAGGGGCTTTCTACCACTGAGCTCCACTCCCAGACCTTTTTTGTTTTTTGAGACAGGGTCTGGCTAAGTTGCAGAGGCCGGCCTCAAACTTGTTATCCTCTTGCCTCACGACTCCTGAGTCACTGGGATAAGAGGCATGTGCCATCATACACAGCTTATGCTTTATGTTTAAGCATCTCCATAATTTGTAAATATGGAGGCATAACAAAAAAACACAGGACTCAGCCTGGGAGGTTCCTATCCCTATTGTTAAAATTCTGAGATAAATGCCTGAAATTGACTGAAATACACTTAACCAATAATACTCCTTCTACAAAAATATTTGACAAGACCAGACAAAACTTAGGTAATCGTAGCTAGTGAATATCAGTAATTAAGTAACAGAATTTATTTATTTGTCTTGCCTCTGCAGGAGCAACTGTATTTCAGAACAAACCAATAGCCCCAGTCAATAAAGTAATCTATTTTATAGAAGACAATAATGTCAAAGGAAAAAAAATCAGAAAAATAACTTATGCAAACCTTCATAAAATTACTGATTCAACCAAGTGTTGCATTCAGGTATATGCTTGCTATGACTTAAAGATTTATAGTACATGGGTAATACCAAACACATTTTCTAGTTGAATGGAGAAAAAGATGAAACTCTACCATGAAGGGATCAGCACATTACTCCAATTCAGTGGTCAATTTTGGTTTAATTAATGGGGACTTATCCAGACATTGTGGCTCTTGATTTAACTTGGTTCTCTCAGATCTTAAGATTTAATTTCTAGTTAACAGGAAATAGAAGGAATAGAGGAATTAAATGAAGAAGTAACCAAAACCATCTGGAAGGTGAGACATCCTGTGGGATAGCAGGCTTTGCCTCCTTGAATAAATTAAGAATATATAAAAGGAGACTGGGTTATATTTTATTTTTTCAAAGACACTTAAGGATATAATCACCAGATGTGAAACTTGGTCCTAGCCTGGGGACTTTGACAATAGACTGGATAGACTGGATACGAAGGAAAGATACTAAGATAAACAAAGAGTTTACCAAACAACACATTTAGTACGATCTCACTTGAGTAAATAATGCATAGATAAGTTCTTATTTTCTAAATTTATATGTCACATTTATTGAGTTTTTAATCACAAAAATGCAAAATTACCAAGGGCAAATTCAATTTTGCTAAAATATTGAAAGAAATGTAAACTTTAAGTTTAAAATGTCTAGAAATATTTAGTTTTCAAAACAGGCACTTTCATGGAGGGAGAATGATAGGGAGGTGAATGGAGGATGGAGAATCCCTGTTGACATGCAGTATTCACTACCAAACAGACTTACCTAAATAAAGGTAAGTTTAAAATTTTATTATATGCCAAATTATAGAAAACTGACCACAGATACTTTCAAATTTCACAAAGTAGATTGCATGGACATTCTGTTAGGCATAAATAATAGCAACTTTTAAAGTTAGTAACTAGAGTTTTCTGATGAGTGGTGATAAGATTCCTACTTATTTTAAAGCTTTTGCCGTATCTGTGAACCAGATTAATCTTTTTTTAAAAAACCCCCAAAATCCCATAAAATCAAAAAACTTGAAATCTCACCTACTACAGACCCTATAGATTAATTTCTTTAAGCAAAAATTGGTTTTAGGAGCTGTAGCTGTAGCTCAGTGGTAGAGTGCTTGCCTAGCATGCGTGAGGCACTGGGTTCGAGCCTCAGCACCACATACAAATAATAAATAAATAAAATAAAAATCCATCAACAAACTAAAAAAATATTTTTAAAAAATTGGTTTTAGTAACTTTGGAGATCCAAAACAGAAAATAACACTTGGTAAGCATCATAAAATAACTGGAACAATTTCTTTGTGGGCATGGCAAAAATTAGGGACAGTAAAATATAATTTCTTAGTTTTCTTTCGGGAGAGCAAACTAATATAATTTGCCATTCAAAGAACTTTTCTGTGATACCTTTTCAGATTCATTTTTCTAACTGAACATTTCAAGGGACTATTAAGAGTAATTCAGTAAACATCAGGAACTGTGGATATCACCATGAATTTTCAAAATATGAACGCCGTATTTCAGTAAAGAATAATCTTTTAGTAAGTTTTTAAAAGAATTTATTTAAAGAAATTTGTTATTAGCTTCCTTGTATAAGAGAGATCAAGGCTTGCCTGCTCATTATTTTTTCTTATTTACATATCTAAAAATTGATATATTTTAAATTCCTTGATATTGAGAAAACAGAAGGCAAGAATAATTGTTCAGAAAATAACCAAACAGACTGGTTCAATCATCATCTTTCAGCATTTACTTTGTAGCAGGTAAGGGCCTATCCATGCCCCTAAATAAATATAATAATGCTATAAAAGCTGTAAAAAAAAAAGTTATGCAGAATGTGCTATGAAAAATAGGAGGAAGTCCTGAACTCTCTTTTTAAGGTATTCAGGAAAGATTCAAAGTAAACTTCATAGAAGACTGACAGTCACTGCATACTACCAATCAGCACCTGCCATTGTACCTGCCATTCCCTCTGCCTGGCACTTTATTTCCCCAGATACCCATTTGGCTTGCTCTCTTACTTCATTCAGGTCACTGCTTAAATGTCAATTTATCAGAAATGCCTTCCCTGACTTCTTTATCTAAAATGGCAGATTTCACCCCATCATTCTCAAGGTCCTTACTCAGTTTGATATATTACATACTTAGATTATTACCCATCTCGGATCCACTAGAATTTAAGTTCCACAAGGGCTGGGATTTTGCTTCTCCTGGTAACTGCTGCATCTCCAGGGCTTAGAAATGTGCCTGGCTCAAGGGAGGCCTTCACTAAAGATTTGTTGGATGATAGAACATTGTTAAATATGCAATTTTTTTTAAGCAGCCATCTGAACTAGATGACTTTGTTAGGCAACTTTGCATTTTCTACCATATTTAGGTATTTGGAAATCATAATCCAAATAAACAAATGTAACTGAGATGTTATGTCTTAGCCAACTCTTTAAAACAGATCTGTAATTTGCTGCTGTTTACTGTTTGTTAGACCAAAATTTACATTATACAGTGAATTGGTTAGATATTCAGCAATAGCTCTAACTTAAAAAGATTCACTAAACAGAATAGGGACAAACGAGAACTTAAATATGATTTAAAAAAAAAACCAACTTTTTGTGTTTTCTCCCTTTTACAGATGATGAATCTGAAGTTTATGATGTTAAGTAATTGACTGAGGTCACATTATTTGATGATTCACATAAATAGTATTGAGAAGGAGTCTGAACTCAAGCTTATTAGTCTGACTCTTAAAGCCTGTGCTCTAATGTGTCATAGAGTATTTGGGGCAGATACACAAATACTATACTTCAAAAACGGAATGTTCCTCCTCCAGAAGATAACTTATAACAGTCTGCCAGATAATGAATTGAACTTAGACATTAAGAGGTCCTATTTTAGGCAAAGCTGTATTCTGACTTTGAATCAATAGTTCACAGTGGTAAAATACAATTTAATTGTAAGAACAATCTAAGGTCAGTCTGCCTTACCTTCCCTGTAATTAACTTGTTTTTCTCCCTGCCTGGGTGCCTGATGATGATAATCACTATTTGAACAAGGAAAAGAACAAAATTTCCCCAGGATAGGCTTGTCAGTCTCTTTTCATTAAATGTTCCTGTTGTTTGGCAACAAGCCTGTTTGAATTTCAGGTTCAGGTCGCCCTTCATCTTAGTTTTTTCCTCCAGTGTTTAATAACTGTTCCTGTTCAATTAGTTGTCTCTTCCAGAATATAAATTCTGTACATTGGATCTCTTTGTTCTTTATGTCTACCATATTTTTCTTCATTTTTAATTTCATTTCCTCTCTCCTTTTCCTCTGAATTTTAGGGAAATTTCTCAAACTTGTATCCATATCGTGAATTTGCTTCTGGTGCACATTTTAGTTTAGATACTGCATATTCAATTTCTATTCTATTGTTTCCTTTTTGAATACTGTATTTTTTAGTTTTCTTCTTATTGTCCCTTATTTTTTTTCAATCTAATACTCTTTTCACTTATGCCTTTCCATTAGCTAGCTTTTCTCCTTTTACCCCAGACCATTGTCTTGGGAATTCATTTTTCACATCTCATCCCATGGACTCCATTTCTCATTTATTTATTTATTTTTTATTTTTATTTTTGGTGCTTAGGATTAAACTCTAGCGGCACTTGACCACTGAGCCCCATCTCTAGCCCTATTTTGTATATTCTTTAGAGACAGAGTCTCACTGAGTTGTTCAGTACCTTACTGTTGCTGAGGCTGGCCTTGAACTTGTGATCCTCCTGCTTCAGCCTCCCAAGCCACCAGGATTATAGGCATACACCACCAAGCCCGGCTCTCATTTATTTTTTATTTTTATTTTTGGTGGTACTGGGGGTTGAACGCAGGGCCTTGGGTATTTTAGGCAAGCACTCTACCACCAAGCTACATTCTTAGCCCTTTTTGTTTTCTTTTGAGACAGGGTCTCACTAAGTTACCAAGGCTGGCCCTGAACTTGTAGATTCTTCAGCCTTAGCTTCCTGAGTAGCTGGGATTACAGATGTGTGCCATCATGCCCAGCAGACTCCACAAATTTTTAAAGCGACAAATAAAAAGTGCTTTCTAAAATTCCTAATACTGAAGTAAATGTTTATATCAAGAGTGCATGCTTTTGGGGGCCGGGGTTGTGGCTCAGTGGTTGAGCGCTTGCCTCACATGTGTGAGGCACTGGGTTCGATTCTCAGCACCACATAAAATAAATAAAGGTATTGTGTTCATCTACAACTAAAAAAAAAAAAATTTAAAAAAACAGAGTGCATGCTTTTGGCCTGTATTAAGTGCTACATTTCTCTTTCTTCATGGTTGCAGAATCTTATATTCCATCCCGCCAGTATTTCCTGTAAGCCAAAAGATAGGTCTAGAGGTTTGATAAAAGCAAAGAAAATATTCTTTTCAGCAAGAATATTTCATGAGAGAGGCATGAATTTCACCAGAAGTATATAATGTCCACTTGTCTCTTTTTGTGATGTTATGATTAATCCCTGTCTTCAAGTGTCACTAGCCCAATCCAGTCATTATGAAGTTCTCTATTCATTTAATAGTTCCATCAGTCCTTCCTAACGTATTAGTTGGAATACTTTGGAAAGAAAACCTTGCCCTTATCAACTGCATGGTTACCCTGAGATCACATAGTTGTACAGGAAATACAGAATTAATGACTGAATCTTTCCTTTACCAATTTTTAAAATAATGAATTGGCTCCTTAATAACTTCCAAAAATAACAAGTTTTTTAAAACAGTAACACATATACTCACAGATTTTTAACATATTTGATGTATTTCAATCTACTGCTAATTGCTTTTTAATGTTCAAATTATCCTATCTTTAGCCAATGTGAATCTTTAAGTTGTCCTCTAAGTCATTTGATATAACCCAACTGGTTTCTGAAAGCTTTCCTGCTATCTTGTATGACAAGACATTCTGGGTTCATTACACTTCCTGCCAAAGATGAAACAGCCATTCTTCAGAGTTCTAGTTCCTTTTACTGTGAAAATCTAGATTATGTCTGTTTGGGATTTCTTGACATTTCTGTATTTTAGGTACATGAATACTTACTTTCTCATGTTCCTACTGCTAACATACTACTTTTAGATATATTCGTAGTTGTTTCAAGGGTACTAAAGGTAGAGTGAGAGAGAA
>PVHX01011219.1:42922-65532 GCA_004024805.1 Geosciurus inauris
TTTTTTTTTTTTTTTTTTTTAAATATCAACCTACAACCCAAGAAACCTTCTGAAGTCTCAGCTTTGTGTCTGTCTATATGGTATCCCAGAAAGGCACAAGGGCAAAAGAACACGTCTCACTGGAACCAATTCACTTTAATGAGACTCTTGAAGCTTCACACCACACTTCAGATATTTCATTAGCCAAATCTCAGTTATTTGGCCACCTCCAGTTTAAAGGGAGAATGGGAAATACCTTTTGTTCCAGAGAGCAATGTATCAAGTGAAAACTCAGGGTTCTATTATGAAGAAGGAGAAAATGAATACTGGAAGGAAACTAGCCCAGTAGCAGAAAATCCTTCTCAGTATACAAATTCATCACTCTCGCTCCACATAGCCCCTTTACTCATATCTCAATTACACAAATTCTCAAAATGTGGTTTAAAATCATCAGATTTAAAGAAAATCATTTTTTAAATATAGTTTCCCCTCTATCAGTGCCTACCACAATCTTTTCCATTGTAGGGACCCCATAAGTAGTAAGTTGAAATGGGCCTTATTTCATATATCTAGTACAGTGTGTAGTTACATATATTTTCAAATTTACTGTATTGTGTAATCTGTAAGGCAACCTAATCTTCCCATAATTCACAGTTTGGGCTAGAAATTATCAGCCCTGCACAGGGAGGTCAATCCTGCTGTCTCATCTATTCTCAAACCTTCAAAAGACACATTTAAGTAAAGAAAAACTGATCTGAATATAAAAGGAAGTTGTTCCTTTTTAGAGAGGGGGATTACAGAAAAAGGAAACATTTTATGAGTAGTTTTACCACATGCCAAGTGCTATTACATACTTTAAACCATTGAAATCAAACCCTAAGAATGTGCTCTTGTTATTACCAGCAGAAAGTTGAAGAAAACAGTTTTTAACTCTGCTTAAGAAAAATTATTAGGGAACACACAGGACTTAAACTGACTTCTATCTGGCTTCAAGGTGTAAGTTATTTACATCAGACCACATCATGTTATTCCAAATCATTATATATTCTCTCACTAACTAAATAAGAGCAGAATGATTTGCCTTTGGTTTGTGCAGAAGCAAACTACTAGCATTATGCATTAAGTTCTGAAACTAAACTCTTCTTATGAAAAGAACTTCTAAATGTTTTCGACTTCATTTTCTCCAGCAGCAATAATATAAAGAACTATGACAGAAAAAACAATTCTTTTAGAAGAGCACAGAGTTGCTTTGTATCTAGAAAAGCTTAACAATTACAGTGTAGCTAAAATGTTCTTTGAAGTGCTGTATAGTACTTAATGAAAAAAGCTCTCTGCTTGCTTCTAAGCAATGTGTCAAACTAAGCATATGCTATGTAAATAAATCAGTTGAGAAAGGAGTCTCAGGCTTCTGCAGCTGTGTAAGACTTCTTCACTCATTAAGAAAGCCAAGAAAAAGAACCTAATGATGTATTTACTTTGCATGGCTTATGCACAAGGGGACTTTACAATATAAATTGGTACAGCTATCCTAAGAAATTCTATAGAATAGCTGTTGGCAATAAGCTTTTATGAAACATCTTTTATCAAGTTTGGTGCCATCCTGCAAAATAAGAATGACAAGGTTCATCAAGAAGCTTGTTTACAGTGATTTTAAAAATCATAAGACACAGAGTCTTAGTCATGCAAAATAATATACATACGGAATAATATACATAAGGAAGAAGGCAGTTCCTAAACAGAATCACTTTCCTCACTAGTTAATAAGGACTAGTACTGTCTACCTATTAGGTGCCTCAGAGGTGTTTTGAGGACTATATAAGACAATGCATATATCTAAAGAATGTGGCAATGTGGGTTCCATTTTTCTTTCAGAGAAGTTAATTTGTTCAAAGTTGCATCTGTCCAAAGTCTAATAAGAGATACAGCTGGAAACTAAAACCAGATTGCAGGCCTAGAATGCAATTTTTAAACTCTTAATCTAGTGTTTGCCATACATTACATTACATTTTCACTGTACTTCATTTTCTATCACTTATATTTCTACTACTAGAACATGCTACGTTGTGAGTGTGTGTGTATGTGTTCCCCAAATGTCATACATTACTCTCCCAATTTTGAAAATGGTCAACAAATTCTTCATCCTCAAGTTCTGAGGGCTCAGAGTCTTCAATGAGTTATATTATATTTTAGATTATTTAAGACCAAGGAATCTGTAGCTAGTCATTCAAGAGAGTGCCATACTAACACAGAAAATCTAAAACTAAAGAGGTTGTGAACAGTTATAACTATTTATAATAATCCCTAAATTGGGAACAACCCACATGTCCACCAAATGCCAACTGGATAAATAAATGGTGGTTCATCCATGAAGTGGAATACAACTCAGTTATAAACTAGTATTTATTAATATCTGTGACAACACAGATGACTCTCAAAAATATTTTTCTGAGAAGTCAGATAAAAAAGGATATTGACTATATGATTTCATTTATGTGACATTCTGGAAAAAGCAAAATCATAATGACAAAAGTTAACTGCTGGTGGCTGGGAGGAAGTAACTATAAAGGAGCATGGGGTCTTTGGGGGGGTTAATGAAAACATTCTAGATTTTGATCATCATAGTGGTGGTTAAATGACTATACACTGTTAGAACTCATCAGTGGGGGTTATATCTTATTATATGTAAATTATCTCTTGATAAATATGACTTTTAAGACAACTGATAAAATTAGTCTAGAATAAATGCATTTCCATATTTTTTGAGTTATAAATGCTATGACAATATCGGAGAAAATAATTAAATAGGTCAAATCTAGCTTTAGAATCTCAGATCTAAACTCAAATTGTGGTAAACTGGACAATCTTGGATAAATTAGATAATATTTCCAAAACTCAATTTCCTGATCTGTAAATCTGACATAATACCGTTTATTTCATAAAGTAGTTGCAAGATGAAATAAACACTTTAGTGCCTGCCACATAATAGGCATTCACAGTAGGCAAAAAACAAATGTTAATGGATGAAATTATGTCACTTTTTTAAGCCAATAAAAAGGGAGCAATCTTCATCTATATTTGCTCAATTAATAAAATATTTACTAAACATATAAGGTATGTCAACATTTTCCCAAATGACTCATCTGAAAAAAAAAGTACAAGTTCCCCTGAAAAGACTACCTTTCTCTAAGCTTCTGTAATTTTTATTATCTCATAAAAGTTGATAAGATAGTAATCAAGAAACAAATAAGATCTGCCCTTCCACAGAATAATATGTTGGCCAGAAACTAAATTTTATCAGCAATAAATATTAATTAAATAAGATTTAAGCTAAGATTTCCCAGACGTACAATTTTCTAAACAAATAGGAAGGTTACTAAATTAAATTAACTTCAGCCCTGTAGGAATTTTCATTTACCTCCTACTTAAGACCTTACTACATGCTGAGCAAAGGGTATATTTTCTGTTGGTTTTAAATTTTGAGGTTAATGCAAATTATAATACAGAAATTCCATTTACCTAAGCTAATAATATAGCTGAAGCAGAAACAAAATATTATCCAAGAGTATTTCTTAATGTATAGAAATATATTTCTTCTACGTAACTATACATCATCTAAAGGCTGAAACCAAGTTTCACTGACATTTATATAAACAACCTAAGTAAGATCTTAGTAGAATGATTATTTACAAAGGTAAAACTTGAATTATAAATATTTGGCAAAAAGAAAATTGCATCTTTGATTGCCCCTCCCCAAATTGAAATTCTTTACCCCTCATACATATGTATATCATATCTATACATGAATGTGTTTTCTTCCTATAACAAGCTCTACCATGTTCATATAGCTTACTAACTGCTTTCATGTTTTTAAAAACTGCTCCTTTTAGACAGAAATTTAAATAATTATTTGGGTTGGTGATGGAGCTCAGTGGTAGAGTGTGTAAGCAGCATGCAAGAGGCCCTGGATTTGATCCCCAGAACCACAAAAATAAAAGAAAATAACAAATTATCACATTCCATAAACTTAAGGTTTCAAAATGTAATAAACAATAATTAAGAAACAAGAAATGAAGACAATTTACAAATCTTTCCTCTCTGTTAAGCCTGCCACAAAGCAGCTTCCCGACAATCCAATAGAATCTGGGATGTCAACTGAGATTCTTATCATACCCTATGAATATTTTTTAATAAGGATCAAGACTGTTCTTATTTCTTAGTGCCCAAACTCTATCTCAAGGAAGGAGAATGAATTTAAAAAGAAGTTTAAGGGGCCTGGGGCTATGGCGCAGTGGTAGCGTGCTCGCCTAGCATGCGTGAGGCACTGGGTTCGATCCTCAGCACCACATAAAAATAAAATAAAGTTATTCTGTCCACCTACAACTAAAAAATAAGTATTAAAAAAAAAAAGAAGTTTAACAACATATACTGACTCTGAAGATGTGACAGTGACACCACTATTTTCCATTCTTTTACCGTTGAAGGGGGAGACTGTTCAAATGTGTTACTGATTCTATTTCTTGACTTAATATTTAGTTCATTTTTTCTTTTTTTAGTTTCTTGGTATAAATTTACACAGCCTGAATGCAAGGCCTGAATGAAGCAAGAAGACTTTGTTTATAAAATAAAAACAAATAAAATCTATGAAATTTTGCTTTTTCATATTTCCACCTTAGTTACAAGATGGGACAAAGAAGGCCAAGCTTCAAGACTTTAGGAGACCATATGGACTCATGTAAGTGTTATTCATATACCTTACACTATTAACTCCTGGCAGTTATAGAATACCTAAAGTTAAATATGCTAACCTTAATATAATTTTCTGTAAGGAACTCCTTAAGATAGCTCAAGGAATTCTAAGCCAGTATACCTATCAACCTTTCCAAGAAATCAGGAAACAATCCTAAAATACCCAATATGGATATTCTATAATCTTTAATAATTGAGGTGGTTTAATTATTCCTGCCATACATTTGAAAAAATTCTATGAATATTAATTGCCCCCTCAAATGCTACTTTGCTATCCTGAACACTACACTATTTTTTCCCTATAGAAAGAAGTAGTAGCTAGTTTAGGAAATACAAAGGATCTCAATCTCTGCAACAATGAACACTAGAAAGCAATGCATCAATTTTTTAAAAAGATAATTGAAATCCTTAAGATAATGGGCAGAGTAAAAGTACAACTCAATGGCTTCTATTTTCATGACAAATAAAAATGGGCATGTGAATGTGTTCCCCCTACCTCCCATGCAATCATACCAGTTCACTGCACAAACTGACAAATCAAGATCCTTTTTGTCCATAGTCAGGAGTGGGGGTACACTCCTGTAAATCCAGCTACTGAAAAGCTGAGGCAGGAAGATTCCAAGTTCAAGGCTAGCCTCAGCAACTTAGAAAGACCTTGTCTCAAAATAAAATATAAAAAGGATTGGGGATGTGGCTCAGCAGTAGAGCACTGCTGGATTCAAGCTCCAAAAATTGGCGGGGGGGGGGGGGGGATTTTTTCCTAGAAAACCATTTTGTAATATAGCAAGCACGTGTGTATCTCAGGAACTACTGTCCAGAAATATTACTATTAACTAAGAACATAATATTAGCACTGGATCAGCTACTAGCTGTAAGAAAAGCATTAGATGACTATTCTATCATACTCTGCAAACCAGACAGAAACAATTAGTTTGACCCATCAACATACTAGAGAAACAAAGTTTCCCTAAAGAGAATTATGTTATTTTCTTGATCACTCAGACCATAGCCTACTTTACTCTATACAAAAGTTTTTTTAAAAGATAAAACACATATGTCCCAAATGGGAAAAACTCACAAAAACAATGAAAAGTCTTTTAAGAGCAAGAGAAAAAAAAATAAGCACAAAACAACAGAAAGGGGGCATTTGCTGAAATGCTCCAAGTGCTTAATATATGTATTACATTAATCTATCTGATTTATGATTTTTTTTTTGGTGATGGTTGGGCGGGGGACTCATTAGGGACTGGACCCAGTGGTGCACTACTACTGAGCTACATCCCTGAGCCCTTTTTCTACTTTATTTTGAGACAACGCCTTGCTAATTTGCCCAAGCTGGCTTTAAATATGTGATCTGCCTGCTTCAGCCTTCTGAGTCACTGGGATTACAGACATGTGCCACTGTGCTCAACATGATACATAATTTTTAAGGAATGTCTGGACAATAAGTAATATGTAAATAATAAATAAAATCCCTGGCTGTTTAGAAAATTTTCGTTAGAACTGCAAAGGAGATTTAATAAACAGTGATACTGGGGATTAATC
The DNA here is from genome assembly GCA_004024805.1 of Geosciurus inauris. Lineage (NCBI taxonomy): Eukaryota > Metazoa > Chordata > Mammalia > Rodentia > Sciuridae > Geosciurus > Geosciurus inauris. Next base: position 49,193 of record PVHX01011219.1, read on the forward strand.
CCAGGGGCCCTCTATCACTGAGCTACATTTCCAGTCTTTTTTTCTTTTCTTAAATTAAAATTTTGAGACAGGGTATTGCTAAGTTGCCCAGGCTGGCTTTGAACTTTAAATCCACCTGCCTTAGTCTCCCAAGCAGCAGGGATTACAGGTGAGCGTCACCATGCCGATGAGTCCTTCTTTTTAAAATCTAATCAGACAATTTCTTTTAACTGGAATGTTGAGACCATTTACATTTAATATGATTACTGATAGACTTGGATACGAATCTACTATCTTGTTATTTGATTACTATTTGTCTCATTCCTGTTCCTTTTCTGTCATTTGGCAAGCAATTTTTAATTTTATTTAATCTCCATTACCACCTTATTAGCTATACTTTTAAACTTCTATTTATGTTATACATCACATAATATATTATTATTTTTGTTTTTAAAAATATCTTTTAAACAGATTCTTCAATGAAGGGAAAAGGTTTTTACATCTATTCACATATTTACTATTCCTAGTTCTCTTTATTCCTTTCTGCAAATGCAAATAAATTTTTATCTGATATCATTTCATTTTTTTAACAACTTTTAGCATTTTTTTTTCTGTAGTGCAGTTCTGTTGGGTTACAAATTCTCTTACTTGCTGTTTATCCAAAAAAGTCTTTATATTTTGGAATGATCTTTTTTTGCCAGGCAAGAGTTCTAGGTTGAATCAGAGTTCACTGTCTTTTGGCATGCATATTTTCAACAAGAAATTTGAAATAACTTTTATATATTTGTTCATCTGTTATAAAAGGTGTTATTTTTTCCTCTGGTTGCTTTTAAGATTTTTTTTCTTTGCCACAGGTTTCTACAATGTGATTTTCTAAAATTTGTACTGAACTGCTTGATAATGTCCCAAAACTCTTCTTTTCTTTCAAGTATTTTTTCTCTTGGTGTTTCATTTTGGACAGATGCCACTGCTATGTCTTCAGATTGTAACTTATCTTTTTCTCCTACAGTATCTAAACTGCTATTAATTTCAACTTAGATACTACATTTTTCATTGCAGATACTGTATTTTTCATCTATAGAAGTTCTATTTGGGTATCTCTTTTTTTATAAATAACTTCCCCTTCTCTCTTTGTATGTTCATGTTTTCCTCTACTCTCTTGAACATATGGTGTATATTTATATCTCCTTTAATGTCTTTGTCTGCTAATTCCATCATGTATCATTTTCATCTCTCTTATTGGTTGGTTTTTGTCCTAAGGATCATATTTTCTTGCTTTTCTGCCTATATTATTTTTATTGAATGTAGGATACTAAGAATTTTACATGGTTGAGTATTGAATTTTTCAGATTTGTTATGAATATATTTATCTTGCATGCTTAATCTTTACTAATGGATATATCACATATTCCTTAAAAATTGAAAATATTATTTATAGCAAGTATGAATGAACAAATGGATTTTTGAAATTATTATTTTTACTCTCTAAAATTTTTAAGGGTAACAGTATTTGTTAACTATAAGCACAATGTAGCACAGTAGATCTTTAGAGGTCTTTCATCATCATTATACAACTGAAACTTTATACCCACTGAACAGGAACACCCATTTCTCTTTCTACCAGCCCTTGCCAGCCACCCTTCTACTTCTATGTGTTTGGCCATTTTAAATAGCTTTGAACACTGTATCCTAACATGGTGCAAGGGCAAAAGTGTCCAGAGCTGCATCCCTCTAACCCTTTTCTAAGGTCACTAATCCCATTCAAGAGGGCTGTTCCCTCAGGACTTACTCACCTCCTAACATATCCACATACACACACACGTGCATGTGTGTGTGTTGAATTTAGTATAGAATGTGATAGCATTTAAGAGGTAATTAAGTTTTCAGAGCAGAACCCTCTTGAGTCAGGGTAAGCACTGAGTCTAAGGAACAAACAAACAAAAAGATTGATGAAAAATGAATAGAGGCTAGGCACAGTGATACATACCTGTAATCCCAATGACTTGGGAGGCTGAGGCAGAAAGATCAAAAGTTTGAGGCCAGCCTCAACAACTTACCAAGACCCATAAAAATGGGACTGGGGGTGTAGCTTTGTGGTTAAGAGCTCCTGTATTCAATTCCCAGTACTGACCAAAAAAAAAAAAAAACAACAAAAAACCAGAGCCTAAGGGACCTATGGGACACCATCAAGTGGACCAATGTATCAATGAGGAACTTTCAGGAAACAAGACAGAAAAGGGTGCAGAGAGATTATTTGAAGATATTGTGGCCCAAAACCTCCCAAATTTGAAGAAAGATATGAATAGAAACATCCAAGAAGCTCAAAGCTCAAACATCCAACAAACTCAAGTAGGGTGAATTTAGAGACCTATTCCCAGACTCATTATAATCAAACTGTTGAAAGACAGAAGAGAGAGCAACTCTTGAAAGCAGCAAGGGAGAAGTGACTCTTTACATGTAAGAGAAAGATTATCATCTGATTTCTCATCAGAAACTAGATGCTAGCGGCAGATATATTAAAAGTGCTAGAAGAAAAAAACCTGTCAACCAAGAATTCTATATCTAGCAAAACTGTCCTTTAATAGAGAAGAAGACTTTAAGGCATTCCCAGGCAAACAAAAGCTGAGTTTGTCATGGCTATTTCTGCACTGCAGGAAATTCTTAAGGAGTCTTGCCAAGGTGAAATGAAAGGACACTAGACAATAAATTAAAGCTGTATGAAGAAATAAAGATCTCAATAAAGGTAAATACATGTGCAAGTATAAAAGTTATTACTTTAACAATGGTTTGTAACTCCATTTTTTGTTTTCTATACAACTTAAGAGACTAATGCATTTAACTAAGTTTCTATTTGGGAGCACATGATGTGTACTGATGTATATTGATGTAATATATGACACAACTGACAAGTGCAGAGAAAGAACTAAAGAAGAGCATAGTTTTTGTTACTAAAGTTAAACTAGCATAAATTTAAACTAGAGTATTATAACCTTGGATATTAAATGTAATCACCATGGTAACCACAACAAAAATAGACACAAAACATACACAAAAGAAAATGAAAAGGAATTTAAAATTTCACTATAAAAATCAACTATGAATTCAGCAAAGAAGCAGGATACACAGTCATCAAACAAAAATCAGTTGTATCTCTATATACTAACAATGAACAAGCTGGAAAGGAAATGACCAAAAAATTCCATTTTCTATAGCAACAAAAAGAAATAAAATACTCAGGAATTAACTAAACCAAGAAGGTGAAAGACTTGTAAAATGAAAACTACAAAACACTGTTGAACAAATTTTGAAAAACATAAATGGAAATGTATCCAATATTTATGGATTGGAAGACACAATACTGTAAAAAAAATGTCAGTACTACATAAGGCAATCTACAGATTCAATGCAGTCCCTACCAAAATCCTCATGGTGTTTTTTTCCACAGAAATATTAAAAACCCACCATAAAATCTACATGGAATCTCAAGGGACCTCAAATAGTCAAAACAATCTTGATGATGAGAAAAAAGCTGGGGAACTTCCACTTTCTGATTTCAAAACGTATAGTAATCATAAAAGTATTGTACTATCATAAAGGTAGACAGAGACCAGTGGAACACATAACCCAGAAATAAGCTCTTGAAAATATGATGAAATGATTTTTGATGAAGGTGTCATGACCACTCAGGAAAGAATAGTGTTTTCAACAAATGGTGAAAGAAAAACTGAATACCTACAAAATAATGAATAATGACCTTTCTGAATGCCATACACAAAAATTAACTCAAAGACCTAAATGTAAAGGCCAAACTATAAAAATTAGAAGAAAACAGAGAAAGGCTTCAAAACCGATTTGGCAAAAATTTATTGGACATGACACCAAAGGCACAGGTAACAAAAGAAAAACTAGACTTGATAAAAATGTTAAAATGTTGTGCATCAAAAGATAACAACAACAGAGTAAAAACATATTCCACAGAAGAGGAGAAGATATTTGCAAATTATATATTGACAAGGGATTAATATCCAGAATGTAAAAAGAACTCTATAATTCAACAACCACCACAATATAAAACAGCTTGATTCATAAATGGGCAAAGGACTTGAACAGACATTTCTCCAAAAAAGATAAACAAATGTTCAAAAAACACATGAAAAGATGCACATCATCATTATTCATTAAGAAAATGCAAATTGAAACTACAGTGACATACCTCACACCATTATAATGCCCATCCAAACCCAAACAAGCAAACAAACAGGTCTTGGTGAGGATGTCAAGAAACTGGAAACTTGGCGCAAGCCTGTAATCCCAGCATTTAGGGAGGCTGAGACAGGAGAATTGTGAGTTCAAAGCCAGCCTCAGCGATGGCTAGGTGCTAAGCACTCAGTGAGACCCTGTCTCTACATAAAACACAAAAGAGGGCTGGGGATGTGGCTCAGTGGTCGAGTGCCCCTGAGTTCAATCTCCAGTACCAAAAAAAAAAAAAGAAAGAAACTGGAAACTATGCACTGTTGGTTGGAATGTAAAATGGTATAGCCACTTCGGAAAACAGTATAGAGGTCACTCAGAAAATTAGAAACAGAGTTACCCTATAATCTAACAATTCCATTTCTTGAAATATTTTCAAAAGAATTGAAAATAGGATCTCAAAGAGATATTTGTACACCCATGTTCATAACAGCATTACTTGCAACAGCTAAAACATGGAAGCAATTTATGTATCCATCAACAGCTGAATGGGAATCCACATCAACAGCTCAATGGACAGGCAAAATGTGGTAAATACATAAAATAGACTATTATTATTCAGCCTTTAAAAGGAAGAATATTCTGCTACATGCTACAACATGGGAAAATCTTAAGGACAGTATAAATGAAATAAAAATGTCACAAAAAGACAAATACTCTATGATCTATAATTCTTATATGAAGAACTTAGATCATGGAGAGAGATAGAAAATGGTGGTTGCCAGGAGAAGCGGGAAGTTACTGGGCAGTTACTTCATGATGCACAGCATCATGAATGTATTTAATACCCAATGGACTATGCTTAAAAATGTTTAAAATAATAAAATTTGTTATGTGTATTTTTTTATCAAAATACAAAATTAGAAGAACAATAACAAAAGAATAGTAATAAGTTGAAAATAATCTTAGAAACCACACTCCAACTACTTTGCTTATGGACAAAAATATTAATATCTAGAGCTTAATGACTTGTTCAAAGTCACACAATTAGCTTTGGTTGACTAACACTTAAATCTAACTCTTTTGAATACTAAGGCTGTGCTTTCTTTATTAATCTACCGGCAACATCAAAAAATACATAAATATACTCAAGTAATGCTCTTTTATTACCAGCATAGTACTGCAATACTATGCTGGTAATATATTACCCTAGAATGTTACAAAGGAAGTACTGAATTGTTGGACTTTTTCCTTACCAAATGTCAACTAACATTTATTGCTTTTAAAACAAAGTCTATAGTTTGCTTATATATATAAGCTGAGAAACTTTTTCATACACTTTCATCCTACTTGAAATACTTCCTATATTTATTGATTCAAGAATGTTAACATGCTAAAAATAAATATTAAATAACTAATGCCTGGTCCATGGCTAAATTTATAATAAGTATACAAAAAGGCCACTAATATTATAAAAATATTAAGAAAACTCTTATAATTGACAATCCCACATAAAGTCATTTATCTTTACAATATAAAATTACTATAGGGTAAAAATATCATTAAGATAAAGACAGTTTAATCACTGTACAAAAGGAGTTTATTGATCTATCATAAAATGAGTTTATTGACAAAACAGTTTAAAGCATTATTTGCAGTAATATGTTTGTTTTGCAAATATTATACTAAGTATAATTTTTAAGAGTTTAATTAGACTATCAAGAAGTTACTGAACACATGTTGAAATTTTGAGATGCTTTTACTGCTAACAGCAATGTGGATGTGTATTATTTCTGATTCATAGATGATTTTTGTTTTTGAGAAAACTATTTAGCCATATGACTAGCACTTCAAGTATTATGCCAGTGGTTTCCTCAGAAAACATGTACAATAGGTTTAAAAAAAAAAAACTCTTAAAGATGAGAAAAACATTACATAAAGATGAGTTAATCTCAATCTTACCTAATTACATGTTTCCTCCCCAGAAGCTAAAAGCTTAGAGAAATTTTTATCACTTTTCTTAAGAGAAGTAATAGGGTGTAATGGAGAAGAACATGGAGTTATAGATCAGATGATAAAGGTTCAAATTCTGACTCTATCACTCTTAGCTGTGTTACCTTGTGGGCATATTTTCTTTATTTGTAAAACATGAATTATCACACCTATTTTGTAAGTTAAATGTAAGGGTTAAATGAAATAAAATGGAAAACAAAGTACTTAAGTCATGAAAGACAAGACTGAGGAACTACTGTCAGAGATTGGAAGAAGCTAAGAGAATATGCATGTAAGTAACTAAATATAACAAGAGTAAGCACAGAACATTAGCGGAATGACTGGTAAAATTCTCATTGTCTGTAGTTTAGTAAGTCAATACTGATTCTTCAGTTTTGATTACTGTTTCATGGTTACTTAAGATGTTAATATTAAGGAAAGCTGAGTGAATAAGACACAAAAACTCTCTTGTACTATCTTTAAAACTTATTTGTAGAATAAGTTTTAGAATTATTTCAAAATAAAAGGTTGTTTTAAGAAAAAAAGATAAGTCACAGACTTTGTCCTTCTCTTTCAAATGTATGTATACCTTTCTTAATAGCAAATTGAGTGAATAAAATCATTTTTCCTAAACCAATTTTATGGGATAGAAAATGACTGTATGAAGATCATATTTGGGAAAAAATTATTTAAGGTATAAGAAAACCCCATTATAGTTAATTAAAACAAGATGTTTTACATTATGTCCTGTGAGGATAAACGTTGGAGGTTTATTTTCAAACTGATCACATATACTCTAAAACACAAGCAGCATATTCAATTCAAAGAAAAATACTGCCCTATCTTTTGACACAAATTTTATTTTAATGATACTGTCAAACTGGAAATGAATCAGTATTTGATTTTTAAAATGAAAAATTTTATGCTAACCTACAAAAATCTGACTAATCTAGGGTTAAGGAAGAAAAAAAAAAATCAAAGTGTGAAGTTTTCTGTAGGTTTATTTCCCCATTTTTTATTCTTAAGTACAACTGAAACATAAATCAGAAAAGTTTAAAAAATATGTTTTAAGCTATGATTCTGATATGGGCAAAAATTTTAGAAGCACTCTCTAATAATATTTAAAGGGAAATTTTATGTATTTATTCATAATAAATTTATTATTTTATTCATAAGTCTCAGTCTACAAATCAGATAGATACTTTCCAAACTCAATTCAGCTTAGACCACAGCTAAATATAAAATGCCTCATTAACATATTAAAAGCCATCAAGATTCCCATCTCTTCTACAGCTTAATTTTACCATCTTTCATAATTCAAATGTATAAGCACTCTATTTCTAAATCCATACTGATTTAAATGTGAAATACATGATGGTATAAAAAGATGCAAAGTATTTTTTTCTTTCAAACAAATTGTTAGATTTCACCTTATAAAAAGTAAACTTTTTAAAGTTTTAAATTTGCCCTTATAAGAATACATGCAAACAAAGATACCTTATACTAGTCTATTAACAAATCAAATATATCTCAAGTTAGGAATAAAATAAGCTGCTTTTATGATATAAAAGAAGTTTTTTTCAGCTGGGCCTGGTAGTGTACAGCTGTGGTACCAGCTATACTTGGGAGGCTGAGGCAGGAGAATTGCTTTATGTGGGAGTCCAAGGCCAGCTTGGACAACACAGAAAGACCTTGTCTCAATATAGAAGCAAAACAAAAAGAGACTGTTTTTAAAATCAAATAGCTCTTTACAAGATAAAGATTACAGATACTTACTTTAAAAACAAAAAATTACCTGGAAACTAGCAAAAACCACCAAAAAAAACCAGATACCCTCCCCTGATTTTAGTGCCCCAAACAGAGAAATTCCTTTGACATAGGTTAGAAATTCTAGTTTATATGGCACACTTTTACAATATGCTTTTTTTTCTTTAGCTGAGATTCCTAAGAAATATGGTAAATATTTTATAGACATTCTAAGCTCAAATTTTAATTTCTTCTTCTATTTCAAGTTGTTAAATACTTACTATTTCAGGAATCACAAACAAGTACACTCAACCCTCAATATACAGCCGGGATTAGCTTAGTGCCACCCCCCACCAAAGGATACCAAAATTTGTGGATGAGGAAGTGCCTTTCATAAAGTGGCACAGTATATGCATATAACCAACACATATCCACCCACACACTAAATCATCTCAAATTACTTACAGCACCTACTACAATGTAAATGCTATGTTAACAGTTGTTACACTATTCTATTTTGGGAATAATCATATGAAAATTAAGTGTACAAATTTTTTGAGTATGTTTTTGACTCAAGGTTGGTTGAATCTGCCAAAGCAGAACTCATAGATATATAGGACCAACTATATAAGTGATTCAATTTAAATCTCACAGAGAAAATGTAATTCCAACTTTATCCACTAATGTAGTTATAAATGGTAATATAAAATCTTGCAATTTTTCATTTTGAAAACTCCTGTAAACCACTTATTTTACAGTAGGTCAGATATTAAAGGCATATAATCATTAATATCAAAATATTACCAGCTCTGTTTAAATTTGCTAGAAAATATAAAATTAATTTGTGTGAATACACTTTCAGAGCAGGAACAAGCCTGACCTTTATCATATAAACTTTTGTTTTTGAATATAAACTAAATAAAGAGTTCTAGTTACAAATAAACTCATGACATGTAACTGTTTACAGCATTGTCTTACTTTTAAAATCAATTATTCTAGAAAACTAATACCTTCTCTAAGAAATAGTATAGGCTTTTCACTTCAAGATGCTAGGCTTAGTGTAGATACATACATTCTCACATGCATATTCAAATTTTGAATTAGTTAAGACAACCCTTAATGAAAACTAAAATCAGTTATCATTTCATACATAATTACACAGTACGGTAAGATACTCCGATTCAGTCTTATAGGGCAAGAGCAAACTTTCCTCAAGGGCCAGATTTTAGGCATGTGAAATATAAATTGAAACTACTGCAACTAATGAACTCTTCCATGGCAGTGCTAAGGTAGCCATAGATGGTATATAACAAATGAGTAAGCTATGCTTCAATAAAACATTATTTACAAAATAGGTAGCCTGGGCTAACTATTTCTCTAGGCAAAAAAGATTTGATTTTCAATACATAACACTTTCAGTGAACATAAAATCATGTTTCACTTCCATCTAATAGTTGTTACAAGCTATTTAAATAAGGGACCATGAAAAGTTTTTCTGAGGTCAGAATCCCGTTAGACTGGGAAATTAAAATATGTTAAAAGAAAACACACATGAAAATATAAAGGGTATGATAATATTTTATTAAATAATCTTACCTTAATCAAATGAAAGCATCTAAATTCTAGTACATTTCTGGCTTTAATTCAAAATATAGTTGAATCAAAACTTGTTTCTTGATAAATTCCTAGAGAAACAAAATTAGAAACCTCTAAGTCAGGTTCCAGTTGCAGATAAAATGGAGTAATCACACTAACCTGTCTCTCCAATTGCACATAGCTACAAAACCTGGATAGAATGCCTGGAGCAGCTATTTAAGAACTCTAAAAAGTAAATAGTAGCAGGCAAATTATATAAGAACATCAGAATTTAAAGTACTACTGATGCAATGATAGGTTACCATTTTGACCCTCTCTGAATCCAGCATGAGAATTTGATTAGCTCAAAAGGAAAGCTTCAGGAAAGGCCCTGTAGTTGTGACTGGAAGAGAAGGAAAATGGTCTTCTAACATTCACAAGAAAGTGTGGAAATCTGTTTCTACCCTTTTTCTCTCTACTCTGTCAGCCCATCCATGTGTGGCTATGGCAACAGTAGCAATGGAGGCTACTAAAACCCTAAGGGGAACTTGCGTCAGAACCTAACTGGGTTGACTGTCTCCCGAAACAAAACAAATACATCAACAATCTGCACTGGATTTAAACAAGATCCAAAATATCATATTGTGTAGTTAAATGTCCAGGATATAACCGAAAATTACTAGGAATACATAAAAAAGAAAAAGCAGGAAAATTTCAACTTGCATGTGAAAAATGCCAACACTAAGAACGGATGTTGGAATTATGTGATGAAGATATTAAAGTAATTATTACAAAGTGCTTCAACAAGCAAGAGCAAATATTCTTTGAAACAAGTAGAAAGATAGGAAGACTCAGGAAAGAAATAAAAAAAATATAAAGAAGAATCTAATGGAAAGCTTGGAAATTGAAAAATATCAATAACCAAAATAAAAAATTTATTAAGTGAACTCAACAGAATGGAGATGACAGAGGGAAAAAATCAGGGAATTTACTACTGATAAAAGTTATCCAATCTGAACAACAGAGAGAAGAAATTGTGGAAAAAAATGAAGAGTTTTTTGAACTTGTTATACTCAAATGCTAGCAAGGGAAAAGGTGGTTTAGTGTAAGTAAAAATATTTTAAGAAAATGTATAAAAAATTCAATGTGAAATAAACATAACATGTATACTATAACATGTATATAATACTGTCTACCCTCTCTATCTACAGGTTTTGCTTTGGTAGATTCAACCAATGGAAAGAATATATGTAAAGTAGTATTTAGTGGATAATTTATATCATTAAAAATATTTATATTAGAAAAACAATGGCAAAAGTAATAACCTACATTTCTACTTTAAGCAACAAGAAAAAGAGGAGCAAATTAAACATCAGCAAACAGAAGGAATGAAATTATAAAGAGAAAAAAAATCAAAGAAATTAAGAAGAGTGAAACAATACAGAAAAATCAATAAAACAAAATCTAGCTTTTTGAAAAGATCAATATCAGTCGTTCTAGCAAGATTGACAAAGACAAAATGAGGAGATCTCAGTGCAGACTCCACATTTACTTGATAATAAGGGTGTACTATGAACAATTCTATGAATACAAATTTAACAACTTAGATTAAATGAACCAATTTCCTGAAATCACAAAGTACAAATACTCATTCAGGATATAAGCTGCATAATTTCATAACTACTGACTAAATGGAAGCTGCATCATTTCATAACTATTGAATAAATGGAATCTGTATGTTAAAACCTTAAAAAAAAACAAACCAGGAAACAACCAGGTCCATGTGGTTTCATTAAACTGACCAAGTATTTTAAAAGGAAGTAATACCAGACTGATAAGACTGGTAAGAAATGGCTGGGGATATAGCTCAGTTGACAGAGTGCTTGCCTTGCATTGCATAAAGCCCTGGGTTCAACCCTCAGCACCAAAAGAGAGAGAGATTAATAAGCAAGAAAGACAACTATTTGCAAATGATATTATACAGAAATTTTCAAGGAATACAAATACACACACAACCTCCTAGAACTAATAAGTGAGTTTACTGAGGCCAAAGAACATAAGGTCAACATCAACCACATTTCTATACGTTAGCAATTGGAACTCTCAAATTTTAAAATTATACCATTCAAAACAGCTCTATTAAAATGAAATACAGATATAGATATAATAAGACATACACATGATCTATATGCTAAAAACTACAAAATCTTAATGAAATAAGTCACAAGAAGACCAAATATGTGGAAGGACATACTGTGTTTATTAAGACTAGAAAACCCAATTCAATAAAAAGAGGTTAATTTTCCCTAAACTGGCCTAGAGAGTAATATAACTACAATCAAAATTCCAGGGTTTTTTTTTTGCAGTTATAGAGAAGCTAATTTTAAAATTAACACAGAAAAGTAAAAGAACTAGAGTAGCCAGAACAATTTAAAGGAAATATAAAATTAGAGGGATTATACTATCTAACTTGAAGGCCTCGATCTACTTATCAAGACAATGTGGTATTGGTGATGGTACAGACATACCAATCAATGAAACAGAGTAGAATTTCCACAAACAGATATCCATAAACATGGCCAACTGATTTTTTTTTTCCCCTTCCTGGTACTGGGGACTGAACTCAGGGGCACTTGGCCACTGAGCCTTATTTTGTATTTGATTTTATTTTGTATTTATTTATTTATTTATTTAGGGTCTCACTGAGTTGCTTAGTGCCTCACTTTTGCTGAGGCTGGCTTTGAACTTGAGATCCTCCTGCCTCAGTCTCCCGAGCCACTGGGATTACAGGCATACGCCACTGCACCCGGCCCAACTGACTTTTGACAAAGGTATAAAGGACAGTCTTTTCAACAAATGGTGTTGGAACAACTGAGTTATCTGTATGCAAAGAGAAAAGGCAAACTTGACCTAAACTTCTCATATTATACAAAAATTAACTCAAAATAGATCACAAACCTAAATGTAAAAAATGAAACAAACACACATACACACAAAAAAAGAGATGACAAAATCTTTGTAACCCGGAACTAGGCATACACACAATCCATACAATAAAAAGTAATGAATGTTCTGTCTTTGTGTTACACAGTTCTGTGGGTTTTATTTTTTATTAAAAATAAAAAAATTTTGCTTTGAAAAGGTATCTTATGATAATATAAACTATAGACAGGGAGAGAACATTTCTAAATCACATGTAGACTAAAGAACTTGCCAGAACATATTAACTCTCAAAACTCTAAAGAAAGAAAAAAGTATGAGCAAGAGATCATAGATTAGAATATCTAAAATTAAAAAAAAAAACAACAACAAAAACCTGGCAATACCAAAGGCTGCCAAGGATGCAGAGCAATAGAAACTCTCATTCATTACTAGTGAGAATGAAAATGGCACAACCCCTTTCAAAAACTGTTTGGTATTTTCTTATAAAGTTAAATGACACACTTATCCCATTACCCAGCAACTGAATTTCTAGCTATTTACTCAAGAGAACTAATGACATATTCACCCAAAAATCTGTACACAAATACTTACTGAAGCTTTATTCATAATCATCAAAAACTAGAAGCAGTCCAAATGTTCTTCAATGTGTGAATAAGTAAACTGTGGTATACTGATACAACAGAATGTTATACAGGAATAAAAAGAAATGAACTATTTGATTCATGCAACAACATGGATAAACCTTAAATTCATTTTGCTATGTGAAGGAAAACCAAGATATGATTACATTCATATGTCACTCTATAGGAAAAGAAAAGAGATTAGTGGTTGTCGGGGTTGGGGGATAGAGGAACAACCAACTAAAAAGAGGATGTACTGGGGAATTTTTAGTGTGATGAAGTTTGTATGGTCTGTGGTGGTGGATACATGACCCTATGCGTTTGTTAAAACCCACAGAACTGTGTAACACAAAGACAGAACTTTAATAAATGCAAACTTTTAAAAAATCAACTTACCAAAAAAAAAAAAAAAGTCAACTGAGATGTTGGTGGAGTTTCAAAACAGACTGCAGTCTGTGACAAATGAATTTTGACTGTATTATAAATTAATGACAAAACTTCACTGAAGAGGTTAGGGCACATTTATTTCTCATCATGGTACTGATTAAAGATTCTGAACTTGCTTTACTGGAATGGAACAAATAAGTAAATGGATGATAGAAGCTGAGGTTCTCACTGTTCAAGAGGAAAGTTACAGATAAGATAAGCCAAGTGGAGAAGCCTTGAATGAATGCTGTAGTACTGGGTTCTAAATCATAGATATGAATGTGAACTTAACATATATACCACTCAATACTTAATACCTATGGGTGGAAACAATTATACATGTGTTTAGCTATATGGGCTAGCATACAAACCTGTATCTCCCAGCTGTGTCTCCTGAGAGGGTCTAGAAACAGTGATATTCCAATAGCAATAAGCATACTCAGCACCCAGAAATTGGTTTCTTAACACAATTCTCCAATACAAGGAATCTCAGTACCTTCGGAGAAATGGTTGATTCTAGTAGTTTTCGCATCAAGAAAACACACAACAGCCTGTATTATTTTGTAGTGCCAGAAATCAAGTAAGTATGCAAAAAAGACAAGAATGGGGACATTTCAATGTGGTACAGAGACTAGCACTGGAAGAATTTTAACAAAATAAGCAACATAGTACAGATATTCCTTGACTTACAATGAGGGTTATATACCTACAAACTCATCATATGTTGAAAATATCCTAAGTTAAAATGCATTTAATACAACTAACCTACTGAACATCTTAGCTTAGCCTAGCCTCCCTTAAATGTGCTCAGAACTCTTACATTAGCCTTTAATTGGGCAACATCTTCTAACACAAAGCCCATTTTATTTTTTAAATAAACACATATACACACACATATTTAGTTGTAGATGGACACACCTTTATTTTTATTTATTTATTTTTATGTGGTGCTGAGGATCAAACCCAGTGCCTTACACGTGCTAGGCAAACAGTCTACCACTGAGCCACAACCTCTGCCCCACAAAGTCTATTTTATAATGAAGTGTTAAGTATCTCATGTATATTTTGCTGCATACTTAAATTGAAAGTGGAAAGGCAGAAAAGTTGTATAGGTATACATCTGCACCACAGTAAAGTTGAAAAAACTGTAAGTCAAGTCATCATAAATGGGAGACTTTGTATTAGAATAAAATAAATGTAAAAAGTACACATATTGATATAAGTGACTAAACAAATAAATGGAAGAGAAGGAACAAAAGTTTCCTTACAGAATTACTAATAAGGTATGTAGATACACTCTACCCATAATATAAAACTTAATATCCTACCTCTTAAGTGTGGGCTGAAATTAAAAACTCATTTCCAAAGGATGGAATATGGAAAGACAAATGAAGTGGAGAAATCAGGCAAATATTACCTTACCATGTGATGTTGTTATCACATACTCCCTGAAAAGATGTGAGAAGTGCACTCTATTTCTGTTCTACTATTCTTTAAAAACCATAACTTGAGTTTAATCATAAGAAAAACATCTGACAAAGGCAAATTGTGGGACATTTTACAAAATACCTGACTAGTACTTGAAACTATCAAGGTCATGAAAAACAAGGAAAAGACTAAGAAACTGTTGATAACTAAGGAGATAGACAAATGCAGCATGGAATCCTGGCTTGGATTCCAGAACAAAAGGAGGCTAATGGGAAATCTGGTGAAATCTGAGTTTAGAATTTGGAGTTTGGTAAATGTTAAGGTACCAATGTTGGTTTCTTACTTTTTGATAAATGCCTTGGGTTTCGTAAAAATATCAACTTTATGGGAAGATGTATGATGAATATAATGCAACTCTTTGTATTATCTTTACAACTATTCTATAAATTTAAAATTGCTCCAAAATAAAAAGTTTGTTATTATTGAAAAATGAGCAGAAGTCTTGAACAGACTCTTCACCAAAAAGGATATACTGTATGTAGAACAAAAAAAGAATTGATGTATATTTAGCTATTAGGAAAATGTGAATTATAAACATTATCAGAGAGCAATACAAAATCAATTAGAATGGCTAAAATTAAAAAGAATGACCTTATTAAGTGCTGACAAGTATGCAGAACAACAAGAATACTCATTGGTGATGGTAATACAATATGCTGTAGTTACCTATTCATGTATTTAGCAGTACTGGAACTGAATACGGGGCCTTGCACACACTGCTCAAACACTGTTCCACTGAGTGACTTCCCAGCCCTTTTTAAAATTTGAGATAGGGTCTCACTAAGTTTCCCAGGCTGGCCTTAAACTTGCAGGCCTTCTGCCTCAGCTTCCTGAAAAGCTGGGATTACGAGTGTGCACTGTCACATGTGGCTGGCAGTCATTTTAGAAAACAGGTTAGCAGTCTCTTACAAAGTTAAATATACACTTACCACATGACCCAGCAATCCCACCCCTGTGTATTTTCACCCAAGAGAAAAGAAAATTCATATTTAGACAAAGGCCTGTACAAAAATGTTTATAGCAGCTCTATTCAGAATAGTTAAAAACTGGACACATTCCAAATGTTCTTCAATTAATGAACAAATAAACTGTGGTACATCCATACAACTGAATACTACTCATCAACAATAAAGGAATGAAATATGAATATATAGAATAACTTACATTAATCCTAAATAGCATTATGCTGAGTAAATACATATGTAAGAGTTTCAAATGGTTTCATACTATATAATTCCATCTAATGACCATTTCTGAAAAGGCAGAAGTAAAGAGTGGCTTCCAGGCATTGGGAACCTGTAATGCCCAGACTCGAGACCACCAGAGACTACCAGGAGTCCGATTCCAATGTAATCACAAAAGGGTCTTTAATTCAAACTC